>PVKA01018619.1:0-43518 GCA_004027165.1 Ctenomys sociabilis | reverse complement strand
AGGCAGAGACCAGGCTGGTGTGAGTTATCAGGGGTCACAGGTGCTCCTAAAGACTGCTGTCTGATGACTGGGGAGATAGCTCTGTGGGTCTAAGCCCCTGTCTTGCAAAGGCAAAGACTCCAGTTAGATCCCCAGTACCACATGCTGTGCTGGCCCCAGAACCCTGGGCTCAACAAGCCATCCCTAAAACCAGGAACAATGGGCCACACCTGTAATCCCATCACTGGGGAGGCTGAGACAGGAGGATCACTATGAGTCCAAGCTGCGTTGTGAGACTCTGTACCAAATAAATAAATAAATAAATAAATAAATAAATAAATAAATAAATGAGGACTGCTGGTTGGTCACACTGACAAGGTGTGGAAGCCTGTTTTGAAGCTACAAAATCTTGGCTTTTGAACTGATGGTTTCATCCCCTAACTAATGTGAAAAGGGCTCACACTACAACTCTGATAGAGACCCCTGTGGGTCAGGAATCTAGTCTTTACATCAGCTAGGCGATCTAATGTAGGCTCGACATTTTATATAATTTCTATTCAGTGAGAGCCAATAATTTTAAACTCTTCACTCTCTTTAGGGGGAAAAAAAAAACTTCCAAACTAAAATGGGGATTTTCTGCCTACCAGCCCCAGGTCCTTTAGGAAACACAAAACTGCTGTCCTGTTACTAGGAGCACATGCGTAGGGTTTGCATTCAGCCTGGGGGCTTGGTGCACAGACACCACTGGTCACTGTTCCTCCCTGCCCCCATGTTCCTGGTCCCTCTCCTCCTTGTCCATGCCCCTTTCCCATCTCTAGATGACCCGCCTCCCTATTTCTTCACATGGCTGCTTATTTTGCTCTTCAAACTGCCTCTGTCTTGGGTTCTCTCATGTTAGAGAGCTCGTGCGGCATTTAACCTTTCTGCAGCTGGCTAGCTTCACTTAGCACAAGAGCCTTGAGATCCACCCACTTCTCTGCAAATGACTGGAATGCGTCCTGTCCTACAGCCGAAAGGGGCACCCTCCCACTGTCTGCATCCATTAGCGCTCGCGCTTCCAGGACTCAGCTCTAGTGAGCTGTGGCACTATCGACATGGCGTGCATGAACCGCTACTGTAGGCCCCGCCGTTCTCGAAAGGAGCACCAATGGGCTGGAAAAATGGACCACCGCAACACAAGCCCTGGTGGACACAGATGCCGGAATTACACCCTTGATCCACGTCAGCACAGACGTTCTTGCTGGAGTTTGTTACGGAAGCAGCCTTCTCTGTGGGACCATGTTAGCTATGCTACGGAGAGACCCATAAGCATCTACTCAGCTCCCAGCTCCTGGGAACCCCCCCACCCCCAGCCCACAGGAGCTGAGGGCGTTTGGTGAGGTTTACACCTCTTAGCACCCCCACCCCAAGCACCACCTCTCCATGTCCATTTGAAAGGTCTGCTGCCACCGGGACAGCACCTGTGCTGCCTCCGTGCCCAGCAGTTCCCTAAGCAAAGAGGAAACAAGGGCTGCCTCAGTTCCAGTGGTTTCTTCTTATTTATCTAAAGCACTTCCCTTTTCCTGGTCGAAAGCCCAGGTGGTGACAACGCCCAGGTTGTGGTTTTATCCCTTCTCCTTCCCTCTCTGCTTCTCCTGCCCGTGAAGCCCAGGCTGGTGTGATGGCTTATTACATGTGTGATCCTGGCCCTACCTCAGCACCCACAGATATGCAATCACACATCTTCAGATGGAGCTATGGCAATCTTTTTAATATCAGGTTAACATTTACATCAGTAGGCTTGCCTCAAATAGCTTTCCCTCCATAATCAGGTGGACCTCTGTTGACAGCCTTAGAGAAAAGATTCGTTTTCTCCCATGGAAGTGGGAATTCTCCCAGCTCGTGGTCTTCCAACTCAATGTGCACCATCAACTCTTTCTTAGGGCTCCTCCCAACCCTTGAGCTGTGGGTCTTCCTGCTTCCAAAATTCTTCCACTCTTTGTCTCCATCTCTCTGTCTGACTGTCTCTGTTCTCTCTCTCTCTCTCTCTCTCTCTCTCTCTCTCTCTCTCTCTCTCTCTCTCTCTCTATCTATCTATCTATCTATCTATCTATCTCTATCTCCATCTCCCTTTTATTGGCCCTGTTTCTCTTGGTTTTGTGTATAAATATATAGCACCAGTTCACTCTGCTTCTCAGGAGAATCCTGACTGATATAATTTGAGCCAATTTCATGCTTTAATGGTATGCAAAGGTCACTGTTAAGTCTTTGATGTGATAAATGAGAGGTGAAGGAATTTAGCAGACCTATTTCTTCTCCATACCAACAGTTTGGGAAGTTCTGTTCTTGCTAAGGAGGCTAAGTACCTCTTCTCAGGAATGATGGCCCTCAAGGAGATAGGAAGAGGCCATTAGAAAACCATGACTAAAGGGGAGAAATCTTATTTTATCAGTATACCTTTGTATCATCATTACACCCTGTGGTCATGAACAATGGTTCTTTGAGCTTCTCTTTGCTTGGAAAAGTCATGAGAATTCAGAAAAGTTACAGCTGGATGTGCACAAGGGCTGCATTAGTAAAAGATCTTGCTGCTATCATTAGCACTTGATCATATGTCCATGGCTTTTGCAACCCATTAGTCACAATGCCAGATTTAAGCAGCCTCATGAGTTCTGGGACTTGAGGCTTCAGTGAGATGATGAGGTCAGAGTGTGGAGACCACAACTGGGGGGATGGGTCCCTCAAATAAGTCTAGACTGACAAATCTTAACTGAATTACAGGACCTAGGCAGGGGTGAAGGTAGGACAAGCTTCTAGTCTGCTGTGACTTTGGAGGTGACCTGGGGCACTAGGATCACAGGTGCGAGCAGAGAGTAATGAGTGCTACTTCTCCCATCTCTTGTCCTAATGTATATGACTCTACTGTGTTTGCCTTGGACCTAAAGAGACACCTGCGCTGAAGGGAGCCTTACCTCCTCCTCCTCTTCTTCTTCCTCCTCCTCCCCCTCCTCCTCCTCCTCTGCCAAGGAAAAAGCAAGCAAACTAGCTTCACCCTTGGAGTCTCAAGAGGATGGGAAATTCCCCTGGAAGCCCAAAGCAAACTGAGGCCAAACTCTGGGCTTTTTCTGAGCAAACATTTTGAGAAAAACCAAAGTGATGATGAGACAGGAGAGCACGTGGGGCTGCCCCTTTGCACCAAGATGAGGCTGCTGAAAACACAGGGATCAGTGCAGATGAATCATGGCCAGTCGTCTCCCCAAACACCTTTGCTAGCAGCAACCCAATAAGTGCCAGAGCTCCAAAAGATGCTGCTTTCCCACCAGCAGTTATAGAAATCACTTCTGAAATCAGTGAGAGGCCAAACTGGCCTGCAAAGTGAGGCATGAGAAACCATCAAACACATAGTCCTTCCTGGCTGACTTATAAAAATTTCACATTACGGAAGAATACATTCCTTTTTGTTGCCAAATGATACTCTATTTTATGGATAAATCAAAGTTTATTTATTCATTCACATTGATGAAATTTTGAGCTTTTCTCCTTTGAAGCTATTAGAGATTATGTTACTATGAATATTCATGTCCAAGTCTTTATGTGGACATATGTTTTGAATTTATTTTCCTCTATGTTAAAATAAAATAAAATTTCATAACAAAATTCTCAGAGAACAATAATAGTTAATATACTATGGATCATTATCTTCCAAGTAGTTACTCAGCATATAAGACTTAGGCATAAAAGATTCTCTCTTAACATAACAAGAAAAAAGAAAAAAAACTAACAGGTAATAGTACAAAACCTTTGGGACATGTGTTCTTAATTGTTTTGTGTATATAACTCCAGTTGGAATTGCTGAATCACACAATAACTCTCTCTTTAATCCTTGACAAACTGCCAAAACATTACCCAGAGTGCCTGCACTGTTTTACATCCCCACTTGCAGAGCATGAGGGTTCCAACTTCTCCATAACTCCATCAGTACTTGTCACCACCTGTCTTTATTATATTATTATTATTAATATTATTCTTACCATTCTATTTGGGAGACAGGAGTACTTTTCTCATTGTACTTTTAATTGCATTTCCCTGTTAGCTAAAGAGACTGGGTGGGCATTTTTTCACATGCTTATTGGCCATTCAAAATTTTGGTTCGTGTGTTTGGTCTGCTCAAATACTTGCTGACTTCTTAATTAGGTTATTCAACTTTTTATTATGGATTTCTATTATTTTTGATAATTGCATGAGAACCTAGAATCATCTCAACAAAGATTTACTTCTAAAAATATATATGTCAGGGAAAATGGAAGGGAATTCTGGAAAAAAAGGTGTTCTTCAAAAAAAGATATACAGATGAAAACTAAGGCATGGGAAGATGTTCAGCATAATTATTCATTAGACGGCCAACCCGATAGCTCAATGGAAGAAAGCGACAAATGCAGTCACACACCAGAGCTCTCCATATTATTTCCTGTATATGAATCTATAGTTAGCCGAAGTAAATACAGTTAATTAAATAAAAAAGAAGTAGCGCCTTCATAGCTCTACTTATAGCTGCATTAATTATTAATCATACATTTTGAGGTAAACTAATATTGCTGGCTTTTATACCTACAAAATGGGACTATTGCCTAACACATATGGTAATACGGATCACTTAAAAATAAAACTGATAGGAGCCTGTAACGAAATTCCTGATGCTCCTGTCGCTATTTCTAGAACATTCTCCCTCCCAGTCCCTCAGGGGATGCCACAGTGTCAGAAATGCCCTTTCCTCATCCTCTGGCTTCTCCATTTGCTAATACAGTCTCAGCATGAGGCAGCCTGCAACTGAACACAGTAGGCCATATTCATATGTAGGGGGTGAAAGTGTGCTGACAACACTACAGGAAAGCTCAGGATTGGAGGGAAATGAGCCCATCCTCTGGGTATTGTCAGAGCTGCTGGGAGCCAGACACAAGCCTCGCTACACTGGAATCAGGTCACAGCGTCTATAGTCTCATAGTATCTGAACATGGGGCTTCTGAATCCAGCTGGTTTGAGTCTCCTCTGAAGCCTATAGCCCTAGGAAGTCCAGTGTTCTCTGCCCCAGCTTTCCTAACCTACTGAACAGAAAGAACAGAATCTCCCTTAAAGGCTAGCATAAGTCCTACTGCAAGAGACTCTGCTTCCCAGGCTCCAGTCATGCCCAGGCCAGTGCCATTGTCCCTGCCAAGATTTTAGTGTGCAACTGAGGTACTATTTGTTGTCTTCCTCATTACATCAGTTATCTTTCTTTTAATAACTGTGTTCATTAAGAGACATAGAATGACATACATTTCTTCACATTTTAATAGCTTTGAATTCTAAGCATGTTTCCTAGAATCAATGATGTATGATAATTTAATTAGAATTATTTTTCTTTCTTAATGGAATATATAATAATGATGTTTTATAATCAGCAGTATTTTAGATTCTATTAAATATGGAATGTCAGTTCTTTAAATAGAAGACCAGTTTTGCTTATTAATAATAGAAAGCACCATTTAAATAAGTACACTTTGTTAAATTATCTTTTAATTAAATTTTCAACATAATTAAATTTCAGCTAGCGTACACTGCCTGCAAATATTTTAGCCTGAAGCCTGCTTCTCATCTATCAGAAGAGAGGAGGTTAGCAAGCAGAGAGGCAGTCATGGCTCGCTGGCAGCAACCTGGTTGCCACAGTGGGATCGCTGCATGACTCCAGGTTGCTAATGGTAACGCTACACAGAACATCAGAGTGCTTTCTCTGTTTCTGTAAACCAAGTGGTGCCTTGAAAACAAGTGGGGGAAGAGTGGGTACATACATACTCAGAGCCACTTTGCATCACTGCTTCTGGTCACCAAGAGTGGCAGGTGATACAGGACCCGACCCAGGAACACGGGAGAATACAGGGTGATGGCTGATCCGGCAGAACTTAAGAAAGGTGGCCAGATGTATCCCCACAGATGCGGGTGGACTACTGGCTGAAATGCCTAGGGAAAGAATAGGAAGCTACGGGAGTGATATTCCACATCCTGCTCCATGAAGTGAAAAGCTCACTCACTCACTACAAGTGCTGCACACTGTAAAACATAGACATATTCTTACTATGTGGTGGAAGAGGATGGGAACGACACAGCAAGAGAAGCTCTTTGGACCAATAATAGCATTTTGCTTTGATATAAAACATATGACTTGCACAACCAGCCACATACAATATAAATGAGAAACTCCCAACAGCGTCATAAGGTACACCCTGAACACCAGTGAACGTTAACTGGTTGCTTTTAGGACCTATGCAGAGAAAAATATGATTAAGGTTTTCAGAATGTGCTGAATTCCCAGTGACTGCCATGGGTAGATGTCCCACGTTGCCTTGGAAAACTCCAGATGTTTCCTATCCCTTTCTTTCCCCATCCCCATCTACATATCCTCAGATGCATGTGTAACTCCTGTAACTGACATGACCAACAAGGACCCTCCCCAGCACCAGAAAGCACTGGAAGCTTTGCCTGAAACAGATCCTCATATCAGCAGTAGCCCATTGTCTACAGAATCAAAACTACAGCCAGAGAAGCGAACACCCTGACAGAACACACAGGATAGGGCCAGTTTCATGACTTTCCTTCCCAGTACAGACACACCCTTCCCAGCCAGGAAGGCTTAGAATGTCCCTTATCTGACCTACAAATAAAACCAGTACTAAGTAGCACTGAGGTAGAGTTTCTACCCTTGGCAGAGCAGATCTTTGTGTCTGGAGTGCTTCCTGCCAGGCACTGGGGCACTGAGACACTGGGAGAACAGGAAGTTACTAGAAGAGCCAGGAGAAAAGTAGCTTGCAAGACAGAAGCAGACACAGCAAGACAGCAGGTGATGTCACTCCTCAGGTTCTTATCCCTAAGAGTGATCTGTGTTTGGAAGACAAGTGACATAAAGTCAGGCCACAGGCTGCCTGGCTTCTCTGCCTAGCAGAGAAGTGATGGGGAGAGCAGTAAACAGAGCAGTGATGGGGAGGAGAAAGACCTGCCCATCCTTTGTGACTTGCCTCTTTTTCCCAAAGTATATATACTATCTTCACCATTTTATTGTTAGCAAGAAGCTCAGAAAGGTTAAGTTTCCAAAAGTCACAGAACCAAGAAGGGCCTGAAAAGGAATTTAAGCAATATACTTGTCTCCAGAGCCTTAGTCCCTGCCCTGCATTGCTTGTAGGAACCACTCTGGTAGGTACTCTATTAGGTCTGGGCAGTTTGACAACTTAGCAAGGCCCTGTCTAAAAAGAAAAAGTCATAAAAGACTAAGAATGTCACTCAATGCAACTGCCCACTATTCAATCCCAAGGGCCCCACTCCTCAAAGAGAGGTACCATGGAGTTTCAGAGAAGAAGAGGCTCGGGCTTGAAATAACAACCTCAGAAATCTTTCAACACCTCCGCCATTTGAAATCAATCTTTAGAGAGTGGTACAAGTTCTTGGGCAGACTGAGGAAGTGTTTCGGATGGAAAGACCATCCAGTAAAGACAATGGGCTGCAAGGGCTTGGAGTACTCAGAACAGCAAGGAGGTGGAAAGACAGACCAGGGTGGAAGGTGGTGGTGTGCAGGTGGAGGTAAACGGGAGCCACTTGGGACTATCAGCACACACAGTGGGCACTGTGGCTGTGGCAAGAGGTCCAGTGAGCTGATGCACAACTGCAGCAGGTCTCCATCCTCCCCCAACATTTCCCATTAGCCCTTGTAGCTGGAAGAAGGAAAGGTCATAAGCACAGGCTTCAGGTCAGGCTGACGAGAGAATGAGCTTCAATGCTGTCATGTATTTGCTGTAATCTATGCGGTTTGCAATAACAATGGCAATAGTGATGATGATGAAGATTTTGATGACAACAAAGGATAAAGAGCAAGAGAACAAGAAGTCAGAAAAGGAAGAGGAGGATGAACACAAAGGGAAGTAGAAAAAGGAGAGGAGGAAAAGATTTGCTGTGATTCCTGGGCAGCTCCTGGAATCAGGACTTAAAGAACAAGGCTATAGACCTTCCTTCAATCTTAGTCCTCTACAGCTAGTAGGATTCTCAGAAGAGACCCAGTGATGTAATCAGAAAGCTCTCCAAGACTCTGACTCTTGGTTTCTGCTTCATCTGACTTGCACTAGAATCCAATACTTTTCTGACTATATAACCAATACCAATAATACCAATTAACATATTGAGAAGCCCAGGTGCTTATTGCCACACCAAGGACTGGAGACCTTACAATGAATTAGATGTGATCTCTGTCTTCAAGCAGTTTACAGTCTAGATGATCAGAAGGCAAGGGAGGAGAGATTGGAAAAGCCAACTGACCTGAGTGCTTGGATGAGCCTCAAGGAGAGAGCCAGTTACTCATCAAAAGAAGCCATTTCTGCCGCAGGCATCCAGGCACCAGAGCAGTGGCTTTGGCTCTAGGGATCAGAGAGGAAGCTCAAAAGCCAAGTCTGAAAAAAAAAGAAAAAAAAAAAAAAAAGGAGTTAGGTGATTGCAAGAATCCAGATGGCAGGAAGCGACAAATAAAGTTGACCGAGCCTTGGACTGAACATCTCCAACTGTTCAGCTGACATCTACTTGGGGTGAACACTCACTGTTTGATTTCAAGAAGGCTGGATATCTGGCTTAGTTACTTTTCTCATTGCTGAGACAAAAATTCCTACTGTTAAAGGGGGAAGGGTTATTCAGCTCACGGTTCACAGAGGTCTCAGTCCAAGGCAGGGTGGCAAGTAAAGTGGCATCGTAGAGGAGCAACAGTTTATTGCAGATGAAAGAAGCAACAGCCAGTCCGCAAGCTGCAGGCACCAAGAGCAGCAGCTTTGCCCTCTTCTCATGTTCTATCTGGGCTACAAGGATTAGGGCGGTGCCAAACCCACCAGTGAACAAATTCAGTAATCCCACACCCTAACCTCAGCATCACACACTCTAGAGCCTGCCACCTCTAAGCCTCTCGACCTCTGTGGCTAATGAGGATATGGGTATCCCTCTAGAGACAAGCCACAACAGCATACTGACCTTCTGTCTGGGAGCAGATTCACTTTCCAAATAAAATTTGCCAAAATCGAGAGAAAGATACAGAATACAAAAGGGAAGCAAATGCCAGGTCCAACCTGGACATTCAAATTTACCACATGGCATCCTCTGATTTGATCTAAAGAGTGCTGGGCTCACTATAAAATTCCTTTTGTCCTCCCCCAACTCACAGCCTTCCAACCTATTCCAAGATAGTTGTAAGATCCACTTCTGACTAGCAGCAGGTAGGCAAACCTCGGTGAGCAGAACTCCTAGATACACTTTTCAAAACAAGTACCCCCTTATCGCTTGGTCCTTCCTCTCCTTTCATCTGAACACACTTATGATGACTGAAACTGAAAGGGGCATTTAGAGCTGGGAGCCTGAAGTCTTTGTGGAAGGAAGGAACCTTGTTATCTATGACCTTGAAGAACTACTTGTTTTTCAGTAGAAACACTGAATCCCAGGCAGTCTGACTTCAAAAGCCTTATAACAACTAGCTTAATGTGTGTTGGTTTTGCTGGGGGACAGGCTGGTCTCCTCCCACTGGAAACCAACTCAAATCATGCCTAGTTGACAGAAAAAATTAGGATTGCTCTGCTTTACAGGTTTCTTACTCACCATAGTTTTCCCTTTGAGCAATTACCACAGTTGTTTGTACCACTGTTTGTAAAATGCCAGAGTCTACCAGCAGACTCTGAGATTGGTAAGGATCCAGTCTATGTTTATATCTATATCTATAGCCTTATTAACTTGTGTCCACATCCACATGTATTCTCCATCTCCATATCAATTGGCTTATCTTTTTAGTTATACAAAGCCCCTGGATCTCTGATGACTAGGACAGTGTCTCATGCACCTTGAGTTCTCAAATCTTTGCTAATTAGTGAATGAGAGAGTTGAACAAAAATCCATGAACTGAAACATTATCTGCAGGGTCATCCACACCCATTTTTTCCACCAAGCAAAATAACATGTGAACTAACTGAAATTCCTCATCTCTTCTAAGAACCCAAGCATCTCTTCAATATGATTCAAGAGTTGGCAGATTGCCCTGGTGAAGTCATCCCTCAAAGGACTTACAGTGGGCACCAGAAATCAGCTTCCTGGGGTGACTGCAAGAGGGTGTCTCTTTCCTCTTCAGAAGTGCTGGAAGTAAAAGTTGGTTCTCTCTTGAGTCTGTGCATCAAATGGGTTGTGATGCTGGAGCTCATACTTAGCTGGTGGATGCTCTGTTCCTGCATCTCCACTGTCTCGCCCTGGGTTCCCTGGAAGAAAGCATACAGCCTTTTCCCAGCTCTGAATCAGGGCCACCGTGCACAGGCACTATGACAGTCTTATTAGGGTAGATGTCCAGATCTGCTCTGAAGGTCTTTGGGAACCGCAGCTCAGGAAGCAAGAGCTCCTGAGGTGGCCACCAGCTCCCTGAAGGACCAGGTATTTTTCTGAAGAGAACCCATTATTCAGCTTTTCCTATGCTTTTACTGTAAACCCTTGGTTTATTATGTACCTAAGAGAAAGTACCAAGACAATGGATGTTTTATTTATAATAACAAATAGCAATAGATGTTTAAATATTCAATGCCATGAGCAATAGGTCTCCAACTGGGAGGCAGGTACAGAAGAACAGAAAGAGAAAGTGATCAGCATTTGATCTAAAAAGCAAGGAGTACAGAGAAGAAATGCCAGGCCTCCTGATGCTTTGCCCTATGAGCTTTTCAGGGTACTGAAGAACCTCATTTCCTGGGACTCCTCTGGAATCCCTGGAGGGAGGAGTAGATGACCAGGATCACTGAGGGTCATACATGCCACAGCATAGCCACACATCTAGATGTCATTCACCCCAAGCAATGCAGAATGAAGCAAGCTGAGCCTCTGTCCTCTCTTCGCTCCCATCAAGTGGGATCAGCTTCATCGGATACCTGGCACAAGGGAAGAAAAGCTGGTGGTGCAAAGGAGGGCTGTGTGGCTGGGGTGGGAGTCCTGCAGCAGCAGTCATCCAAGGCAGCTGATTTCAGAGTGAATGGGTGTTCACCAGAGGAAACAAAGTCACCTCAAGCACAGAGCAACACGAAGCAAATCTGTGAGGCAGGGAAGTGATGTGAACCTGGTGAGTCACCCTGCTCTGCCGCCCAGCTTCTCTTCTGAGGACAACAGAGAGAACTAACTAGGACAGTGATTGCAACCAACACCGAAGACCCCAGCACCAGGGCCCTGGGCTTATCACTGTACTGCAGAGAAGCCTGCACACAGTGGCTGAAGACCACTGGGCCTGACAGTGCAAGCCAAGACCTTTGCATCGAAGGAACCTTAAAACCATATTAGTGACTTCTCCCACTATCCACAGCATGGGCAGAACTCTTCCAAAGACCACCAACAAAGCAATATCCAAGAGACTCCTCATGAATGAAAGCACAAAGACCTGCAACACCTGTAGACACCACTCCCCTGCAGCTTCATGCAAGGGCCCAGAGCCAATCAGGGATGAGGAGGTGGAGAATCTGAGGCCTGTTCTGAAACATAATTTACAGAGATGTTCAATTTCCCCCTGCCCTATCCCAGCAGAGAGGAGGACTGGGTGCAATTTCTCCAAGTTAGTCCATACATAAGGCCCTTTAAGAAGGCACACTTGATCTGCAGCACACGGAGCTTGATGGCTTTGAAGCCTGCCTAGGAAATGGAATGCTAACCACCAGAACCTTTAGATCTCAACTCAAGTTATTACTGTTTTGTGGCCCTGAAATGATCATAAGTAGACTCATCAGTAATTTATCTACAATGTGCTTTCCCGTGGGGTATTTTTTCTGGTGTTTTTTTTTTTTTTTTTCATTCTTTAGAATGAGTCAGGAATTTATCTTTGCTCTCATGTGGAAATATTAGACCAAGTTAATTTTTCTTCACTTTGTAAAGTGTGTGCATGCTATCTCATTTTATTTATCAATTCCCATGCTTGATATTAGTGAAAGGAATATGTGATGAATACAGAAAATATATAATCTACAAAAGGGGATTTTTAAAAAATGTTTCACACAGAACTATGATTGAGATAGATCTACGTAGAATGTGGAAGTTTGGTAGGTGGAGCAGGATCGAGGCAAAGGACAGAGTCGTTCCGTTCTGGTCTGAGATGACAGTGACAAAGGTGATGACTGGGATTTAGACACCAGAGTCCATGTGGTGCTCTGACTGCAAAACCGAGCTTGTCAACAAGTCCCGAAAGGTACATCAATGAGACACTGATGGAGGCATCAGCAGACGGCTGCTGGAGGGATAAACCGGAAGCTCATACTAGCTTCTCTCCTACTTAGGTGCAGAAAAGGAAGTCACTTGGACTGAAGCACGCTGGTGGCCTCCTCAAGAGAGTGTACATAGGTGATGCTCACAGTGGAGGGAAGGGGGTGCAGAGCCAGAAATTCTTCACTCCTGCAGCCCCCTTGACTCTTTCCAGAGACTCATGGCACGCGAGCTGTTCACCAAGAGAGGAAGTAACTTGTGGAAAAGGCACAAAGCATGTTTGGTTACTTGAAATTTCATGCATTCAGATCAATTTGGGTTATTACATTCTGGGACGTGAACACGTACACAGGTACAGAAAACCTTGTCCCACAAAACTTCCTGATACTAGTTTCCAGGCAGTTTCATACGGCTAAGTATCGTGCATAGATGGTGTGACAGTTTGTGCCTAGTTGTCCTCACAAAGCCTCAAGTCACCGGCCAAACCCACTGTACGAGGAGCAGCGAGTGGCTTGAGCGCCACAGCCAGAGGACCCCGGGACGGGGTTTGAGGGGTGCGAACCATTAAAACGGCATCCTGCACTCTGACCCCCCCAGGCCAGGGGCCTCCCTTGGCTGTGTGGAGAGGGTCATCCTGGTCACTGCTGTGCCCCAGCCTCTTCTCCAGACCCTGTAGAGCAGGGCGGAGGTGTCTGCAATTGAGGCCATCTGGGATTAAGTCTTTGAAGTTATGCAATGTAATTCAGGCTGTTTTAAAAATATGAAACCTCCAGTAACTATAAGCTAAATAAACCTTTCCTTCGCTCATTTTTAGTGTCAGGTATTTGTCCCAGCCATGAGAGAAGAGTAAGACAGGTGAGTATGAATTCACTCTGCTCAAGCAAATAAATGTGAGCACTGCATGTTAAAGCTTGTATTTCATCTCTCCTCTGGCCTTTTACCACTTGGAGTTGATAGAATGACATACAGCAGGAAATCAAGTGCTGATGTCACCCTGCCTGACCCTAGCTCACCTATGACCCCCACGTGCTGGATGGAGTAAGGCCGAATAAGCCTAGGTAGCTGAAGTGAATCCTTGCTCCACTCTTCAGCTCCCTGACCTGCATTACACCACTCACCCTCGTGGAACCTGTGAGTGGATACTGTCACGCAGACTTTTGAGTGTGGCTCTGAATAATATAGGAGAGAATGGTTACCTGAAGACAGTGAGCTTGATAAACCATGGCTGTAGACTCCTCCTCATTTCTTTCATTGTTCTGACCCCACCCTGGAAAATTCAATTTGAGGTTTACAATAAGCATGAAATGCTAAGGAGGGGCAGTGGGCAGCTGTGGCAAGCAGTCCTAGACATTCTTCGTACGCTAACACTTAGCACACACACTCAGTTCACAAGCCGCCCTTTGGGGAGCCAGATTCCAATGGCCTTTGGCCAATTCTCTAGAGCTGTGCCAGTCCAGCTTGCTCCAAAACAAAGTGGAGATGCCCAAATGCTTACACTTCTACCTCATCCAAGGTCATATCAAAACAGAATGTGGGTGGTTATCCTAATCCATGTCTTTATCGAAGAACTTTGAAATTAGAGAAGTAGCCCCATAGCACTGCACATGTGAGCTGTTTCCCAGGCACATACACACCGAGGATCTCTTCTAGTCTTTACAATAGACCCACGAGCTTCACTGTATGCACAAGGGTGCATACATCACTTTTCCATGTAATGAAACTTCAGTTAAAAAACAAAGCCTTGTGTTCATGGGCATTGTCATGGTTTTAGGTTTTGCAAGGTGAACAATACAATAAAAGACACATAAAATTATTTTATAATAGCCCAAAGAATCATATACAAGAGTGCAGGAAATCTGTCCACGCACTGAAGACCAAAGAATGCAGCTGAGGGCCTGGATCCTAATATTCTACATAAGTGTAGCTGAAAACCTAGAGCTCATAACAGTGCCTTCCACAAGTCCAATGGGAGGCCTAGAACTCATGACAAAGTCTCATGTGGGCCCACTTCACATATCTGTGCTGGGAAAGTCCAAAGGTCAGTGATAAGATCTAGGAAGTGTAAACCAGAGAGATGGAGGATCTGTGCTAGCAGGCTGAGGGATCTGAACTGAAGTGAGGAAGCAACACTCAAGTTAAGAACCTGAGAAGCACCATTGCCATCACAGCAACAGTGAGGTTCCAACACCTCCAGCAATGAAGGAGTCTGAGCTCCCATCAGGAAAACCAATGGGACAAGCTTCTCTACAAGTCTGGGCAGTAAACCATCTTCTCCAGATCCAGGAAGCAATGCTCAAGATGAGGACCAGAGCTGCCCCAAAATTAAACATAACCATTCTCAGTGACAACCAAGTTTCCCAGCTCCTCCAGGGTCAAGGAACAACCAAGTTCACCAGGAAGTCCAGCAGGACAAGGTCACCCAGAGGAACAGTGCAGGAGAGCCAATGGCTTCCAACAGCTCCAACAGCTTCTCCAAACAGCTTCCACAACAGCCGTTCAACAGCTTCCCCAGGTTTGCCTCTTATGCTGCTGGCAGCAACCTTCAGGTGGGCCTCCCACGCCCACTATTCTCGTCCAATTCAGCTTGGTGCAACACACTGACCACCTGTCAGCAATCCACTGCAGGCATAAAATTACGCGGTAGCATCAGAAGAAAGCCAGCAGATGTGTCACTATGGTGATCTATCAGATGCAGGCACACTCAATTTAGAATACATCCATGTCCCTGGATATCCAAAAGCACAACATTTTAGAGTCTGGACATTAATGCTTGTTCTCAATCCCATTGCTTAACCATCCATCTCACTACTGAGTTAGACTAGCAACATGAGGGTATTGAAGGAAACATGAGCTTAAAAAAGAATGGACAGGGCCAGGGAGATAGCTCAGTACAATAAGTGCTTGCCTGGCAAGTGCAAGGTCCTTAGTTCAATCTCCAGTACATACACACAAAAAAAAAGTCTGTTATCCATGACAACTCAGTCCTATTCATTCACACTTCAAATTAATACACACTGCAAATGATATTCCTCAGCACTGCAGCAGTCTTCCTGGTGCCTTCCTGAGCTGTGCAAAAACAAGATGAATGCAAGGACAAAGTGTTTCACTGCTTTGACATTTCCTTAAAGCTAATCTCCTGTTGTGGACAAAGACAGGATTATATTAATGTATTATTTCACCTAAAATTATACCAATGACCACTTTGATGCACAAAAATATCTTAAGGAAAACATTTTAAACTGGACAGAGGTGCCCACATCAGTAATCCCGGCACCTAGGAGGTTGATCCAGAAGGATCGAGACTTGGAGCCCAGCTTAACCTACCTAGCAAGATTCTAGAAAGAAGTAAGACAAAGAGAGAAGGAAAAGGCAAAATAAGGCAGGAGAGAGAGAGAGACAGAGAGAGAGAGACAGAGACAGAGACAGAGAGAGACAGAGACAGAGAGAGACAGAGACAGAGAGAGCATTTTTTTCCATTTATTTTTATTTTATTGAAATACAAATGTCAATCAGACAGTTTCAAAACACCATAACCATACAGAGTCGATGAAATAATACATTGCAAACTGTTTTCATAACATTTTGGTATTGTACAAGGTGCATACATGATATTATATTTACAAGTTTTTATACAGCTGAATTATATCAAAGATTCAATAATTATTTACCTAGTGGATGACCATAGCACTAAAAGCCGACATAATATCCTGTCCAACCACCATTAGTGCAGATCTTGCCTCTCATAGAATTATGTAGAAGCACAGCATTATCTATCCCAACTGTACTGTCTATACACACACATGATGATTTTTAGTCTCCCTAGTATAACAAGCGAAAAGCAGAAATACAAAAGGAAATGTACAACAAGTAAAATCAATTGAGTCAGATAAGGCAAAGTGAATGGCATATGCTGCAGGATACTAATCAGCTTTTCTTCTGGATGGTTAACAACCTAAGATCACAAGTCAGAGTTGGAGAAATAGAAGAGCCACAGGGCCAGCCAACATTTTGGCCCTAGCCTTTCAAGGTCAGTGAAGACTCAGGACATAGGAGAACCTGTACTGCAACATCATGCAACTCAGGTGAGCTCCAAATTTTCTGAGCAAGGAGATTGTGGAGCCACAGAGGAAAGAGATTGAAGTTCTATAGTGTGCCTGGGGAGAGAGAATTTTAAGACTGCAAAAATATAACAAAATTGCCATTTCAGTCCGGATGAATGTGTGTATCTGTGTACCTGTGAGTTTGTATATGTCCTTATACATATATGGAGATATGAATCTATGTGTTTCTATGTTTTCTTTTTTCCTATACTTTTAAAACTGGTTCCAATTTTATTCCCTCTTCACCCTCACACTCTGTAGGCAGGATAACCATAAGTCTCACGTCACCTTTTTTCTCCTTCAGGAGCTACCAGGCATAGACATCTTATCTTGCCTAAGATGCAGAAGAGCTCCTGTTTCACAATTTCCTCCTGGTGTTTTGTGAGCATCAGTGAGCAGACAGTTCATGAACATTTCCCCTTCTTTAAGAGTAGACGTCTCTGGGAACTGCATCCCAAACAGACTCAGCTTATCAGAAAAAGCCCAGATTTTACTGACCACAGAAGAGGAAACACTCTGGTAAGAGTCTTAGTGTATCTGAGAAAGGGAGCTCAAAGATGATAAGGGCTCTGGATTTGAGTGCTTCAGACAGATATTTCATCATGTAGTTGAGGGTGGCTAGACACAGGTAGGCTAGAGTTGTCATGGGTAACAGACATTTAATAACAAAGAGCTTTTCCTATCTGACCAGTCCATTGTCTTAGGAAGGGTGAAACCTACCTCCTCCATGACCCATTTTCCCTGAGCAGAATAGATAGGCTTTCATGAAATTCCTGACATTAAGAATGAAGTTATTTACTGATTTGGCCCATTTGTCTTCCTGAGTAAAAAGATTTTCTGGAACAAATAATAAAGCTAAGGTGGCCTCAGGCATCTCCATCCCTCATCCTGGAAACCAGATATGGTGGGCAGAGATTGCTGCAAATTATTTTTTAATTTAAGTTTATTGCTACAACTTAGGCATCCATAGTGACCAGAGGAATTTGTATCTCCATGAAATACATCTTGATATTCTCCTCATTCCTTTCCCCTCCTTTCCAACCCCATTCAATCCCCATTCACAAACCTTGGTTTTCCTTTAACCTATCTTTCCTGATGCTCCTTCTCCTTCCATTCCTCCTTCCCCTTCTAGTTCACTTTTCCTTTTGAATAGTTTCTCACTATTTCACAATATCTATTGCACATTTATGCTCCTGTTTACACTTTCTGTTCCTCACATCAGAGAGAGAACGCAACATTTATATGTGTGTCCAGTTTAGTTCACTTATGATAATAGCTTCACGGTCCATCCATTTAGCTAGCTATAAATGTCTCACTTTGATCTTTCTTTATGGTTAAATAATACTTCACTGTGTTAAAAAAAGAAAAAAGAAAATCCTCATCGTTCTTATCCATTCATTGGTTGTTGGGCTTTGGAGTGTGCTTGTGGTATTGTGTATTTACACGTGTAGTCTTTGGGGATTAGTATTTGCACTCATGTGAGAGAACGAGTATGTCTTTGTGTTGGGCGTGTGTGTTGGGGGAGGGGAGGGATCCTCACTTTCCACATCTCCGTGGCCCAAATATTCACTAAATGTGAAACTGATGGAGCTCAGGAACTATGGAGGAGCATGGGTAACCTGGAGACATTTTGGGTAGCATCAACTGGAAGATAACATCACTGGTGCCTCGAGGGCAGAGGCTCAGGACGCTGGCCACGCTCTTCCACAGCCAAAGACATCTCCTCCTCCTCCAGCAAGGGATTATCCACTATCCAGATCAGAAATGCTGCACAGTAAGGAAGTGAAGACTCACTCTGAGGACAGTAGAGGAAAGCGAGGAGCAGAACCATGAAAGTACCCTGCATGACTTAGAAAAGAGAGAACTGGATCCAGGTATAGCACGGTACGATTCATGGTCTGCTGCAACTCAACAGCACAAAAATGCATTTGCTTACACCATCATATACTCACTGCCGTGGATTTTAAGACTTTACTAATGTCCTTGTATATGCCTGTACCATAGCTACTGTCTACTAATTTATTATTTTTTAGAACCAGAATACTTTTATTTTGCTACTGGTGTCAGCAACACTCATGAACATTTGTATAATTAGATCTTTGCAAAACCAGATTGCTTCCTGAGACCCTTAAGCAAAATTGTTACATGACAGGATAGACACATTTTATGGCTTTTGTTATATTTTGCCAAATGGGACCAGCGGCGAAGGAGAGCACCTGAATTTATTTGTTCAAACTGTAAGCTAAAGGCTGTGTCACTGGCGCAAAAGAGATTTCCACCTTATCCTTCTCGCTCCTCCTTTAGCAATCTCACACTGCTATGGATGCATTAACCTTGCAGATTTCTTTTTTTCTTTTCCTTTCAGAGAATTATCTCTTTTTTGAGAAGCAGCAATGCCTATCCCTTTGCTTTATTCTCCTGCTTTTCTTCTTGCGTAACATTTGCCTTCTTTTTGTATGTATGTCATGTGTGTCGTACATGACAATTACGGTCCTGGTGTGGAGTTCGCGCCTAAAGGTAATGCGTCTTCCTTTCCTCATCCTCCTTCCCCTCCTTTTCCCTCCCCTCCTCTCTCCACTCCCTTCCCACTTGAGAACAATCGATGTCTCTACTTCTTATTACCTTCTATTTTGCTCATTTGTGAAATAAGTGGAAGCAGATGGAAGGTGAAAAGAAAGTAGTCCCCTTAATGATATTCTCCATGTATGATTTTTTATAGTTTTCTGTCACATCCAGTGATTCCATTTGAAAAGGAAGACTTGGCGGCCTGCTCAGGTGAAAACCCAGAAAGGCAAGATGCAGAGCAGATGGAATTCTTAGTCTCCAAGTCAGGGAAGGGAAAGTCAAACCTGGAATTCTAATTCTTTATTCTTCATCCAGCACTACTTTAGCTGAGTCCAGCTTCCAAACCACAAAGCAAATAACACCAACAACGAAACATAACTTGTACAGGAGATACTTTTACACTTAATGAAATGGAACTTGGAGAAATACTAAGAGAATTTACATTCCAGCAAGTCCTATCCTACTTGGCTATTTGTAAGGGCATTTGTTTAATGCAGAAAATGAACATTCTGTGGGTACTTGCTCATTCTCTCAAGAGATCATAGCATCCTCCTTCATATGAGTGTACATTAGTATGCTGAATTAGATCAGCTTAACTATTTAGTGGAGCCCCTTAATAAAAATTTGCCCGCAGTATACACAATGATGCTGTTACTCTAGCAGACACAGACTGTCTCTGTGTGCCCCGAAGGGCTAGACACGTGTGATTACTGAATGCTGGGAGTAACATGCTTATGCTTTGAGCTGTAAGAACAAACCGGAAACTCAATTTCAAGAATTTCACTGAAAGACAAGAAACTATTTCACCAATAATTTTTAAATTCCATAATTTGTGAGATGAACTATTAAAATTGGTGCAGTGCATTGTTAAAATGAATCTCAATTGTTTCCTTTTGGTTCTTTACTTTGGCCACTAGTCACTTTTTTAGGCATCTGGCATTATATTTTTCCCAGACAGCATCAGGCTAAATTAATTATTAATTCTGTGACCAAAGCATATGGGACCTCACCCAGCAGATGGTGCTCTTTAGGAAGAGGGGACTTGGTAGCCAGTTGTCCAAGTAAAGGCTTGTGATTCTAAAATGTACATCTACTCTTCTCTCAGAGTGATGGAACTCATGTTTACAAGGCAACCTAGCAGCTAAGAATCCAGACCATCTTAGATATGCCTCCATCCACCTGGCAACTCAGAGGGCTCCGTGTGGTGTGTTACAAGGTTCTGAGAGGTGGGATGTGAATGAATTGGTGCACACAGCTTCCAGGGGGAATAACTGACTGATGACTAGGGATGTTGTTCTCGTTGTTGTCTATGTTTCCTACATTCTAAGCAAGCATGAAAAGGTCTAGGCTCTTGAGGATTTCTTAGAGTAGAAGTCTCGATATCTTATTTAAGGATTCTACAGGAGATAAAAAGGACACTCCCATTCACTCATCACTTAGTATAACTAATTAAGTATTTTAAATATTTCTAACAATAGTGGAGGTGGACACTAGACCCAGGACCTTATGCCCATTGAGGAAGTGTTCTACCCCTGAACCACATTCCCAATGTGGCTCTGACTTTTTCTTAATACACATTATTATCAGACAATTATTATGAGAGAAGGCTAGAAAGTACCTAAATTCACACAGCAACTAGAGCAGGAGCTGAGTCTTGAGCTCAGAGCTTCTGTTTATCCTTCCATAACTTGCATTCAACTCAGCTAGCTCATCCAACTCACAGCATCTATCAGAACACATTCCAGAAGATAAGCTGCATAAATACTCTTCCCTTGTGGAGTCTGCAGATAAGAATCTTGGGTTGCTCATGTAATTGTTGTTTCAACTACTTCCTTAAAACAAGATTTGTGTAACCTATTCCTGATGCAATATCAGCTTCCTTAAGCAAGAGATAGGCAAACAGAAAATAAACTTAGCAAAGATGCCTCATTGGGGCCACCAAAACAATGAAATATTGTCCTGATGTCACCTGATCCTTCCCTTCTCTTTCAAATCTAGATAAAGTTGGGTCAAATTATCAATTCCATGTTCTGTAGAAGTTCAAACCCTGTAGAAACCATAGCATCCTTGAAAAAAAAAAATCTGCAAATTCGGCTTACTGCATTCTGCTACAACCCAGAAATCTAGCCTTTCCATGATCTCTACCCCATATCTACACATCTCCCACAAAGAGCTAAGCAGCATATTGCACTCACCTAGAGATTTCTGTGCGAAAGTAGAAAATTATTCATGTATCTCAAATTCAAATTGAATTTTAGCATCCCCGTATGAAACTTTCCTTGGCCTACTGAAGCTGCTACAGTACACTACGAGACTGATGGTGTAAACATACAACTTTCAGTTTCTCACAAGTCTGGAACCTAGGAACTGAATACCAAGGGCCCAAGGCCCCTGTCTGGAGTGCAGACCAGTCTCCTCCTGACATCTTCACAGAATCTATGTTTTCCTACCTCTAGTGAGGGCACTAATGCAGTAACGGGGGGCTCACCTTAATTGCTGTCCAGAGGACCGACCACCAAATAGTGTCACTTTTGAACTTGGCATTTTGATACATACTTATGGCATTCAACATTCAATCCACGATAGCCACCCTAACAAGGGGCTGCCTTACCCAAGGTCACCTCTAGGCTGTGGAAGCTCACATTCTGGGTGCTGGCTGACTCAGGCAGCACGACCTGCAGAGCAGAATGGCTGGTTTCACTGATGCAAAAGCATCCCATGTTGGTTGGATTTTTCCCCTCTGGCATTCTTAACCATAGAGGGCTCTCTAGTCTCTCCTCCCCTACTCTTCACTCCGTGGAGATAGAGTTATTCCTCTAAACTCCTATTATATTCTCAGGCTGAACAGCTTAGCCCTGTTTTTCTTTCTGTTTGGGTTCCTGTTGCAGCCCTTTGGAATCCTACCTGTTACTCAGATGATCTTTATAAATAACAAAAGTCCTTTCTACTACAGACTTAATGTTTTTCCTCCCCCATAAATTAACATGATGAGACTAATTTCCCATTGTGATGGTATGCGGAGGAGCAGGTTTGGGAGGTGTTTCCACCATGAGAGCTGAGCCTCTATTCATGGGATTAATGCCCTATGAAAGGAGGACTTCCTTGCAACTTCCACCACGTGAGGTCATGGCAAAAGATGATCGTCTATGAACCAGGGAGCCATCCCTCTCCCAGCACCACATACCCCAGTGCCTGGACCTTGGACTCCCTGGTCTTGGGAACCATAAGAAATTAATACTAGCTGTTTCTGAGACAGGCAGTTTATATTGTTATCATAGTCCAAAAGGACTTAGATACTTCATAGATGAATTCTGTTAAGTTTTTATAAACTACTAAGACATTTAAAAGTGTAATAACTTATAAAGCAAAAACATATAGAAACTCTAGACTGTGTCCTTCACAGGGGAAAATACATATACATCTTTCTAAATATCTCAGGCTGAAACCATGTCCAGGGAAAAGGAGAGATCACAAAATCCTTCAGAGATCCTGTCATGTAGCTGTTTCTCTTGGATATGTTCTCAACAAGGAGCTAGTCAGTCTCTCCATCTCTCAGATGGAGAGCCACTCTGACCCAAAGTAGTCCTGAACCACTGTCCTTGGACTTCACTCAATCATCAGTCAGGGGAATGAACAAACAGCAGACATTCATTGGAACAGGTCCAAATGTGTGTTAGCACAGGATTAAAGATCCTCAACTCTTGCCTCCAGCCTTTCTCTCTCTCTCTCTCTCTCTCTCTCTCTCTCTCTCTCTCTCTCTCTCTCTCCCTCTCTCCCTCTCTCCCTCTCTCTCTCTCTCTGTCACTGAGTTCTATGTATATTGTTCATTCTGCTGGAATCCTTTTGATTTGGGGGAAAGAAACTTCCAACCTGAGAGATACTTGGGCTGAACTCATGTTCTCTAAAGCCAAAGAATGAATTTTATGAACAACAGAGGTTAACGGCACAATATATTTTTTGGGAGAATAAAAGCTCCTGCCTGAGAGATTGGGCATGGTGGTGCACACCTATAATCTACCACTTGGGAGGCTGAAGACAGGAAAATCACTATGAGTTTGATCTACACAGTGAGACCCTATAGACCTTGTACGAAATGCATTAAAAACTATATCTATAGAGGAAAAAAAATAAAGAAAACTCCTGCATGAGAGAGAAACAGAAGGAGGACCTGAACAGGTTAGGTTGCCCTTGAATCTGTCTCTTCCAGAAATTTTTTTTTTTTGACAGAACCAGGGATCAAACTCAGGCCCTTGCACTTGCCTGGGAAGCGTTTATTCCATTGAACCATCTCCCCGGCCCCTTCCAGGGATCTTTATAGAGGAAAACCATGCAGCAAGCTGAGTGTAAAGTGGAAACCATGGGAACTCACAAGGTGGGCATGGGTTGGATAAAACTATGGTCCACCAGTAAGAATAGAAGTGCTATCACTCAGGTACAATTGGATAAATCCAGGACCAAATGAAGAAGCAAGTCACATAGCAAGCTGACATGGATACAAAACAGATTTCCCTGTAGGAGGCTGGGTCCTTGACTCTCTCTGGTTTCCAGGTGATTGATACCTATTTAGAATATCAATCCCTGATGCCCATTCCTAAGGAAGTATTTGGCTGCATTTGTTTAATGTTCTGTCCTGAGGTTTGGCCCATAGCAGGGGTGTCGGTCTTTTATAAAGTTGCAAAGCCACTTTGTCTTCCATCCTGTCTCTGTGAGGTCCTAGCCCTGTCTGGCTGCCTATAGTACTTCTATAATATATAGCTACCTGCAACACTCTTTGTCATCTTTTTAAACTTGGAAAAGTTCTGCTCAGTCTTAAAATCAACCACACCACCAGGTGTGGTGGTGTATGACTACAGTCCCAGAATTCAAGTAGCTGAAGCAGAAGGATTTTGAGATTAAGCCCGGGCAACTTATTAACTTAGCAAGACCTTGTCTCAAAACAAGAAAGAAGGAAAGAGAGAGAGAGAAAGAGAGAGAGAGAGAGAGACAGAGAAAGAAAGAAAGAAAGAAAGAAAGAAAGAAAGAAAGAAAGAAAGAAAGAAAGAAAGAAAGAAAGAAAGAAAGAAAGAAAGAAAGAAAAGTGCAGGATATATAGTTCAACACTAAGGCCCTAGGTGCAATTATACTATCCTCTCCCCACACCAAAACAAATCCACCACACTTTCTCCAAGAAAAGTAGTTTATTGTCTTCTTCAATTTCCTGGAGCACCTCCAGGAAATCACATACTTTTACTGCAATACACATCAGACCATATGGTGCTACTACATAGGAAAACCTGCATCATCCCAGGTCTTAGCTCAGGTCTATGATCTAGTGTATAAGGCACAGAGATTTGAATTTTCTCATAACTATATCCTCTCTTCTCAAACATATGCAAATAATGAGCTTATCCATTTTCAATCATCTTTCCATTAAAGCCTAGGTTTCCAGCTATGCCTCTATCTGTGTGATATTCAACAATTCACTCAGCTCATATAAGTCACAGAAAGATCTTTCTTTCTGTGTCCTGTATCACAAATGGAGAAATTGACTCCAATTTTATTATGACTTGACTCAAAAAGAACCTCTTTCTTCCCAGAGCCTTCCAAGGACAGGCACATAGAAAAGTTAGTATCTCCTAAAATTTCCCTATAAACCACCTTGCCATTTCTCTAATTTCAACCAGAAGGATAATAAAAAAAGAAAAAAAAAAAAACCTCCAATATCTCGGAGTCATTAAGTGGTGTGAAATGGTTTGAGGACTCACACTTACCCCAAGGCTATGCAATTCTGGATTTATTGGCTAAGAGATAATTTCCAACATTCTCAAAAAAAAAGAAACATAAAAGATAAATCACAGTTAAGCTGGAACTTCCAGGAGGAAAATATCCATGTGCCTTTTTCATCGTCTTTTGTACAATGAACTTCATCTACTACAGCTCTAGACAGAAGCCGCAGGGTGATCCCTGAACCATACATAATACTTCTGCTAAGCCATTTAACTGGGGATCCACAAAGAAAAATTACAGCTTTGGGGGCAGAGATCATTCATAGTGGAAAGATTCTACCCTCACCAGCATCCTCTATCGACAATCTCAAGGCATCCTAAGATGAAAACAGCACTACTGGCACTAAATTGACTGTAGATATTGTCAACATAATAGTCCCAAATTAAAAATGGCTCAGAGATGCACATTATCTCTGTTTCCAGGTCTCGTGTAGTGTTTCTACAATCCTCGTGCCGCTAGCTTCTTTGTATGTGGTTCTGTCACCTCTACCATCTAGTTTCCATCTTAGAGTCTAAGCTGACTTGTCCAGCTCTCACTATCAAGTCTGTGTTCTGAGTTGTCAGGGAGTACAAGAAATGCCTCTTACTACACCGCAATCAACACATCAGGAGTATGCAACTCTTCTGCTGAATTCCATTTGCAAGTACTGAATTGAATAGCTACAAGTACATACCAGAACACTGATGGACAGTTGTATTCTGGGCAATCATATGCCCAGCTAAAATTCCTACTTAAAAGCCTATGTGCTAAGGGACTGGTCTCCAGCCTGTGATGCCATTAGGGGTGAGAGGCAGAAATCTAAGAAACAAGCTCCTATTAGAGCAAGTCAGATCACTCTACACGTGTCCCTATTACAGGAGTTGGCATCCCAGCCCCTTATCTCTCTCATTGCTCCTCAGCCACCATGAGATAAGTAAGCCTCTTCTCTCTCACGTATTCCTGCCAGGGTGTACTGAACTTCCACCTGCCCAAAGTAACCAGACCTGAAAGGTCTTAGACCACCATGAGCCAAGATAAAATGTTCTTCACATTACATTGACTTTTTCATGTAGCTTTTCACAGTAATTAAAAAGCTGACTAACATCCTACATTTGTGTGTACTAATGCATCAATACTACATGCTTTGCAAGTATTTAATATATCCTCGTCTTACTGGGTCCTGACACCAGACGGTCATGTGTCACTTAGTGTGATGCATCATAAACACTGATGGGCATCTTCATCACCTAGGATCTTGCTAAAATGAAAAGCACTGTCTAGTATGATGGCATGCTCCCATAACTTGGCACTCTGAGAGGCTGCGGTAGGTGGATCGATCGTTTGACTGCAACCTTGACAATCTAGCCAGTTAGCAAGACCCTGACTCAAAGTATAAAATGAAAAAAAAAAAAAAAAAAAGAGGGCTGGAGGTATAGCTCAGTGTGAAAGCCTTGGGTGCAAGCCCTAATACTGAATGAATGAACAAATAAATAGAAAACTACTATTCAGTAGTATGTTGGACTAAGGCTCAGTATTTTACATTCTAAACTGGGCATGGTGGCCCACACTTGCAATCTCACCATTCAAAAGGCTGAGGCAGGGGTATTGCCACCAGTTCAAGATCTCCCTGGGCTACATAGTGAGTTCAAGGGCAACCCAAACCGCATAAGGAAACTTTATTTCAACGAAGTGATTCTGGTTCTTATATCACTTTTGTTGGTTTTATTTTTTTATGGTAAGTGGCTTTTATTTTTATTGTTATTTTAACAGCATGTGTTTATAAGACAAAGTGCAATAATTTGATGTACGTATACAATGTGCACTAAACAAGCCAGAGTATTTACATTTTCACTTCTTTAAACATGTTTAAAACATTTAGTAACACATAGCAATTGTATATATTTCAGTACATATATAAAAGCTATTGACCAAATCAGGGCAGTGAACACTGCCTTTTCCTTATCATCACTTTGTGCTTGAGACCTTCTCACTCCCCCTCTTCTGGGTGTTCATAAAATATACAAACACTTAACATGAAATATAATTCCCCCCACAATTGATCAGTAGAATATGATGGAATGTAGGTAGTGTCTCAAAGAATGCAAGAACGCCACAGAAGAAAGCTTTCAACAAGATTGTCATGCATTCATTTGCTTTTGGGATACTGAAACTTATAGCTATTTATTACATGCATTGAATGAGGGTTTATAGAAATTCATATCCAACTCTGATTCAATTAACCCTCATCAAGTAGACCTAAAATATTCCTGTTTACTAATACTTGGGGAGAAACCTTGCTCAATAACCTTTCATTATCACAGAAGTATTGGAGAGCTGCAAGGAAGCCGAGAACCCCCATCTCTCACCCCTCTGCCACTGCAGGAGCTTATGAGCTGCTCAGAAGAGGAGAAAGCTCTCCTGTCATCCTTCTGCCTTCATGACAGCCTAGGTATGGAGGAACTCTGGTGCCTGGCACACCTACACTGTGAGACTGGAAGCCAATGTAGGAAGCACCTGGGACATGGCACCTGGCTCATCCAGAAGAAACTAGGGTAAATGCACTACAAAAATGGGAAATACCTTGCACAGGAACTCCTAATTCATGATTAGGTACTCCTAATTTACTACTGACTTTGCTTTCATAATGTAAAGTACAAAATCAATAGTTACCACAGTTTGTCAGTTTCTAAAATGTTCCTGATGCTATCATTATTGATATACTGTAGCTAGACTGCCATATCTGTTGTAATCAATTATTCTCCCTCTTGTAGCAGTATTGGAAAGCTCTGTGGTAATAACCTCACCAGATGCTACACCAAAAGCCTGGGGACTGAGCCAAACAGAAGCTAACATCCTGCTTTCAATTAATTGGGAAGATAGGATCTTGAGACAGACACCAACTGAGAATCTACACACAGAAGATAGCTCTGAAGGAAAATCTCTTCCTGGAGAGGCCTTGAAACAAGTGGAATAGCTACCCCTACTACTAAAACTCACAAGGGTCACAAAGGAATGCTAATTAATTTTTTTAAATAGACAATGTCAAGATAAAATAGCAAAATGCAATTGTCATACCTCCAACCCACCCAGAACAAGTCCAAGGGACAATGACATAAAATAAACCAAAAGTCACACATCTGAAATTTCTGAAATGATAGCAACTTAAGTAAAGAAACAACTCCATCAGGCTTTAGAGGAAAGCAAATCAGAAATAATCTGTCAGATGAAAAAAAAAATGAGAACTATAATGAAATAATTATTCAGCATATGTAAAGAAAATACAGATTAAAAAAGGAGGAACATAGAACAATGGTGGAAACCTTGAATGAGCAACATAGGGAAGAATTAGTATGGATGAAACAGAATGAAAGAAATCGCCAGGAAACTATAAATTCCATTGAAAGGTGGCAAAACCACTGGAAAAAAATCTAAAGATACACTTTCGGACTCTGAAGACATTACAGGTAGTAATTATGAAAGGAAAGATAATTTAAAAATAATGAGAAACCAGGAAATAACAGTTCAACAGTTACAAGATGAAACAACAATGTATAACTAATAGGTGCCAATTAAAAAAAAAAGCAGGAGTCAAAACAAATGTTATAAAAAGACTGTTTGCCAAAGTAATAGTAAAACGTTCCCCAAGCATGGGAAAAGAATCTGACACACAGTAGGTGAGGCATACAATACCTCAACTAGCCATAACCAAAATAAAGCTACAGGCAGACATCATAGCAATCAAGATTTCAGAAATTCAACAAAAGGACTGAATATTTTAAAGCTGTTGAGAAAAGAAACCGATCACCTATAAAAGAGGGAGCCCCTGTCCCCAAGCCCGCTGAGCAAGTGGGAATTTTTCCGATTCTCCTAACACCCAAGACTCCAGTTCCAGGAGTGTGTGGGAGAGACTTTGGCTTCCCCCCATGCACTCTGCGTCATCCAGAGCCCCTGTCCCCAAGACCTCTGAGCAAGCAAATGGTCGGCCTGAGGCACCCCAGAACGACTTGCCCGGCAACTACCTGTAGTCCATGCCACTAAGCTAACCAAGTTGCAGGCAATTTTACTGAATCTCCCGCCACCCCTAACCACCCTCACCTGGCCTGGTGAGTGTGTGGGGGAGCTTCTGCACTCCACAATGCTTCATGGACCAGGGCCACAACAGAGGGGAGCAACAGGCTCACAAGTGTACCAGAAGAGTGACAGCAAAAAGGAACTGAACACAACAGCTAGATCCAGGCCAGACATAACTGGATAACCTCAAACTTAAATTCAGATTTGCACCTGAATCTCATAATGTGCTAAGGTCGTAAATGCACCAAAGCTCTACACCAAAGGTCAAAGGTCAGTGCTATACAAAATCACAAAGACAAGGAGTAAAAGGTAATCTCAGGCCGAGAGTCCACCAATAAGTGCAAAGGACACTAGCTCCGCTGAAATGAATGAATGAACAAAGGCGGAAGCAAAGAAACAATAGCAGAAAGGTATAGAGGAACTCAGATCAGAATTGATGTCTGAAATTAAAAGAGAAATTTTTGAATTCATACCATCTGAAGGAATGAATCAAATCCAGAAATGTATGGGGGTAGCCCAATGCCCACACAGAACAAGCACGGAGAGCACTATTTCAGCTGAAATGTAAGAAGTAACAGCATCACAAGCAAAGAAACAACAACAGAAAGGTAAAAAGGAACTCAAAGTAGAAATAATTTCTGAAATAAAAAAAGAATTATATGAAATTCTAATATCCAAAGTAGAGAATCAATTCCAGAAATATATAGAGGAAATCCAATTTGGAAAAAACACTGCAGTAAAAATGTTAATAGCTACCGCTAAAAAAGACACTGATAAAAAAAAAAAAAAAATAGAGGGGATCACAAATGTTATGGATTCCTGGAATGAGCAATACAGAAAAGAAATACATCAAATGAAGCAGAGTCAAAGAGATAGAGAAGAACATAAAATCTCAATCACGAGTTTACAAAACTGTGTGAGTAAAAGAGAAGACAGAGTTTCAGATCTTGAAAATGCTGGTGCAGCTAGTGAAAAGGTGAGAAAGGATCTCTTAAAAACAATGAGGATGCAGGAAAAAATAATCCATCATCTGCAAGATGATGCCAAGATGAACAATGTGAGACTAATTGGCATCAATGAGAATGAAGGAGTCAATACAAATGATATAAAAACAAAATGAGCAGACGTAATGGCAGAAAATTTCCAAATATTAGGAAACAAACCAACATTCAAGTAACCGAAGCATACAGAACACCAAATAATTTCAACCCAAGTAAAAACACACCGAGACATATAATAGTCAAGAGCCCAGAAATCCAACACAAGAATAATATACTGAAAGCTGCTAGAGAGAAGAAGCAGATCACATTCAAAGGAAAACCCATCAGAATTAGAGCCGACTTCTCTATACAAACCACAAAGGCAAGGAGAGCATGGAGAAGAGTTCTTCAAGTCCTACACGAAAACAAATTCCAGCCCAGACTGTTATACCCTGCAACATTCTCCTTCAAGTTTGATGGAGAAGTGAAATACTTCCACGACAAAGAACAACTAAAGAACTTCATGACGACAAAACCATCCCTACACAGCCGACTGAAAGATGTTCTAGAGAGAGACCACAATGATCAGAACTACATGAATGAGACTGGAAGGAACCCACTAAACAGGACAGACAATTAAACACAGGATACAAAGCAGTAAACAACACCAGGTAAATACCATGACAAACATAAGTCAACACATTTCAATTATAACCATCAATGTAAATGGAATCAATTTACCAATTAAGAGAAATTGACTAGCACAATGGATTAGGAAACAGAATCCAACAATATACTGTATACAAGACACACACTTCACTCAAAAGGACATTCATAGGCTCAAAGTCAAAGGATGGAAAACAATACTAATGTCCCAGCACTTCAGAGAAAAGCAGGAGTAGCAATTCTGTTCTCAGACAGTCTCAACTTCAAACGAAGAAGGATCAAATGAAACAAAGAAGGCCACTATATATATTGGTCAGGGGAAAAATTCAAGAGCAAGAGATAACACTCATAAATATCTATGCACCAAACAGAGGAGCACCCAACTATGTAAGACAAATCTTAATGAACATGAAAAACCTCATATCCAAGACCACAATCTTAACAGAGACTTTAACACCCCCTTATCTCAAAAAGACAGGTCAACCAAACAAAAAATTATCAGTGAAGTAACAGAACTGAACCAGAGCTTGGAACAAGTAGACCTGGTGGTCATATACAGAGTGTTCCACCCAAGCACAGCTGAATACACATTTTTTTCAGCTGCACATGGCTCATTTTCCAAAATGGATCACACACTATTAAGAAGCCATGCTTAAGTATATGCAACAAAACAGAAATTACTGCATGCATATTACCTGACCACAGTGCAATGAAACTGGAACTAAACTACAAAACAAACCAGTAGAAGCCGATAAATTCATGGAAACTAAACAACACCCTACTCAGCAATCAATGGGTTGCAGAAGAAATTCAACAAGAAATTCAACAATATCTACAATTCAAAGAAAATTCAAGCACAACTTGCCAGAATTTACAGGATACAATGAAAGCAGTTCTTAGAGGGAACGTCATAGCTATGAACTCACACATTAGGAAAACAGAACAGAAACAAGTAAATACACTAAGGTTGTACTTCTCACATCTAGAAAAAGAATAGTAAATAAAACCCAGAGCACAAAGATGGGAAGAAATCATAAAGATCAGAACAGAAATTAATTCAATTGAGATGCAGAAAACAGTTCAAAGAATCCACAAATCCAAAAGTTGGTTCACTGAACGACTAAATAAATTTGATAAGCCTCTAGCCAACCTTATCAAAAAGATGAAAGAAAAAATTCAAATACAAGCAATAAGGAAAGAAAAGGGTGAAATCACCACAGACCCAATGGAAATCCAGAAGATTATCAATAACTGCTTTGAGAATCTTTATGCTCACAATACAGAAGACATAGACAACATGGACAGATTCCTCAAAAGGTGCAAATTACCAAAACTGAACCAAGAAGATACAACATCTCTCAATAAGCCAATAACAGACAATGAAATATGAAACATAGTAAAAAGCCTACCAAGAAAGAAAAATCCAGGTCCTGATGGATTCACAGCTGAATTCTACAAGAAATTTACAGAAGATATAATCCCTATACTCCTCAAATTCTTCAATGAAATTGAAAAGGAATCAGTCCTCCCAAAATCATTTCTGGAGGCAAATATTATACTGATTCCAAAACCAGGGAAAAACACAACTAGAAAGGAGAACTGCAGGCCAATCTCCCACATGAATATAGACTCAAAAACACTCAGTAAAATCCTAGCAAATAGAATATAGCAAATCCTCAAGAAGACCATACACCACGACCTGGTAGGATTCATCCCAGGGATGCAAGGATGGTTTAATATTCAAAAATCTATAAATGTAATACACTGTATTAATAGACTGAAATCTAAAAACCACATGATCATCTCAATTGATGCAGAGAAAGCTTTGGACAAAGTCCAACACTCATTCATGTTCAAAGTCCTACAGAAAATTGGAATAGATGGACTCTACCTTAACTTGATAAAAAGCCATCTATGACAACCCAAAAGCTAATATAATCCTAAACGAGGATAGCTGAAATCTTTTACTCTTAAATCAAGTTAAAGACACCGCTCCTATTCAAGATAGATTTGGGATCATTAGCAATACTAATTACAATAGAGGGAGAAATAAAAGGAACAACAATAGGTAAAGAAGAAGTTAAATTATCACTATTTGCAGATGACATGATACTTTACTTGGAAGACCACCAAAAACTCTACCAAGGAGCTACAAGAACTGATACAGAACTTCAGTAGCATAGCAGGATACTAAGTCAATACTCAAAAGTCAGTAGCATTCCTCAACACAGATAACAAGCACACTGAGAGGGAAACAATAGAAACAATACCTTTTACAATAGCACTGTGGAAAATGAAATACCTTGGAATTCACTTAACCAAGGAAGTGAAAAATCTTTTCACAGAAAATTACAACACCCTAAGAAAAGAGATCATAGAGGATTTCAGAAAATGGAAAGATAGTCCATGCTCTTGGATAGGAAGAACCAACATTGTGAAGATGGCCATACTCCCAAAATTACTGTACAGATTTAATGCAATCCCTATCAAACTGCCACCAACATACCTCCCATGAAAAGCGAAATTGTTCCCAAAATTTATTTGGAACCACAAACGACCTAGAATAGCAAAGGCAATCTTGCCAATAAAGACAAGGCAGGAGGCATCACAATTCCTGTCTTGAAATTATACTACAAAGGCACTGTGATAAAATCAACATTGACATCAAAATAGACCTGAAAATCAATGGAATAGATTAGAAGACACAGAGGCATCGACGAACACACTCAGTCATCTGGTCTTTGACAAAAGGGCCAATCATACTTACTAGAAGAAACGTAGCCTCTTTACCAAATGGTGCTGGAAAACTTGGCTTTCTACATGCCAAAAACTAAAACTTGACCCAGCTCTATCACCATGCACTAAGTTAAAGTCAAAATGGATTAAAGATCTAAACATGAAAACAGAAACACTCAATCTCCTGGAAGAGAAAGTAGGAGGAACTCTTGAAGACATAGGGGTAGGTAAAGAGTTCATGAATAAACATATATGGGCACAGGAAACACTTGAAAGAATCAACAACTGGGATCAACTCTTCTTGAGCAGTTTCTGCACGTCAAAAGAAATGGTCAACAGAGTGAAAAGACAGCACACAAATTTTGAAAAAAATCCTAACTAATAAGCAATCAGACAAAGGTCTACTGTCTAGAATATATAAAGAACTAAGATATATTAGGGTCCTCAAATTTAAAGACCGAATTCAGAAATGGGCATATGAATGAATACACACTTCTCAGAGGACGATATTAAAGAAGTGAATAAATATATGAAAAATTGCTCCACATTGCTAGCCATCCATGAAATGCAAATAAAAACCACACTGAGATACCACCTCACTCCAGAAAGAATGGCTATCATTAGGAAATCAACCAACAACAAATGTTGGAGAGGTTGAGGGGAAAACAGAACAGTTCTCCACTGTTGTTGCGAATGCAGACTGGTACAACCATCGTGGAGATCAGTGTGGTGACTCCTCAAAAGAGTAGGATTGAAAATTCCATTTAAGCCGGCTATCCCCCTACTGGAAATTTTCTCAGAGGAACTGAAAACAGTGCATCATAGTGATATATATGTACCTATGTTTATAGCAGCACAATTTGTGATAGCATAATGTTGGAAACAACCAAGATGTCTGACATGTGAGGAATGGTTGAAAAAGATGTGGTACTTCAACATAATGGAGTAATACTCGGCTATAAGGCATGAAACAAATAGTAGCAACAGAATGCAGCAACTCATCAAGGATGTTATACACCATGACTAACTGGAATTCATTCCAGGAATGTAGGTTATGGTACACAAATGTCCACTATCACCACTCCTATTCAATATAATTGTGGAAACGTTGGGCAGAGTGATTAGATAAGAGAGAGAAATAAAAAGAATAAGGATAGGAAATGCAGAAGTTAATTTATTATTTGGAGATGGCATGATATTCTACATAGAAGACCCCAAAACCTGTACCAATGACTTCTAGACTTAATACCCAAATTCAAGTCACAGCTAAATATAAATTCAACATTTAGAAATCATAAGTCCTATAAACAAACAATAAATTCACTGAGAAAAAAAGTTAGGAAAAACATGCCCTTTTCAATCACATAAAAATTGAAATATTTAGGAATAAATCTAACAAATGAAGTAAAAAGATGTATACATTGAAAATTACAGTATTCTGAAAATGAAGGCCAAAGAGGATTTCAAAATAATGACAGATATTCCATGTTCATGCATAGGAAGAACCAACATTTTGAAATTATCCATAATTCAAAAATTCTTATATAGATTTAATAGAATCCTGACCAAAATTACATTAGTATACTTCACAAATCTAGAGAAAACATTCCCAAAATTCATGTAGAATCACTAGAGACATATAACAGCAAAAGCAATCTTGGGCAACAAAGGCAAGTCAGAAGTCTTTAAAATCCCTGATTTGAAATTATACTACAAAGCTATTGTGATAAAATCAGCATGGTTTTGACAAAAAAAAAAGACCTGATGATCATCAGTGGAACAGATTGGAAGATGCAGACACAGCTCCAAACAGACTCAGTCACCTTATTCTTAACCAAGAGGCCAAATAGGCTTCCTGGAAGAAAGATAGCCTCTTTAATAAATGCTGCTAGGAAAACTAGCTTTCCACATGATGACAGCTCAAACTAGACACATGTCTATGACTACGAACCAAACTAAATTCAAAGTTAAAGATCTAAATATTAAATCAGAAACACTAAATCCATACGAAAAGAAAATAGGTGGAAATCTTGAAGACACAGGGGTCGGCAGAGATTTCATGAGCAAAACCAAACCGCATGGGAAATACATTAAAGAATCAGCAACTGGGATATCATCTTATGAAAAACTCTTTGCACATCAAAAGAAATCATCAGTAATGAAAATAAAACTCATGGACTGGGAAAAAAGTTTACCAGCTTTTGTCTCTCAGAGAAAGGACTTCTATCTAGAGCATACAAAGAATTTTTTAAGGGGCCAAGGAGATAGCTCAGTAGAATAAGTGCTTGCCTGGCAAATGCAGGGTCCTGAATTCAATCCCAGTACCTCAAGAAAAAGGAATTTTTTAAGAATCAATTTTTAAAAACCCTTCAACAAAAGACTTCTATCCAGAAATACAATGAATCTAAAATATCAGACCACAAAATTCAAAGAGCCAATCCAAAAATGAGCATCTGAGATAAATGTACAGGTCTCAGATGAAGAAATATAAAAAGCAAATAAATATATGAAAAACATCTTCGATATCATCAGTCATTTGAGAAATGCAAATTAAAGCAACACTGAAAGTCCATCTCATCCCACAAAAAAAAGATATCTTCAAAAAAAAATCAACCAGTAACAAATGCTGGAGAAGTTATGGGGAAAAAGAAACCCTTCTCCATGGTGTAGATCAGTATGTATATTCCTCACAAATCTAGGATTACAGGTCCAAGTCAACCTCGATATTGCTCCCTGCATATATTGCCATGAATGAAAATACCACACCACAGTGTCCATGTTTGTAGCAGTACAATTTTTCATATATAGATCTTAGCAACAATCCAAATTCCCATCAACTGAGGAATTGATAAAAAAAAAAAAAAAGATATGGTACTTTTATACAATGGAGAATTACTCAGCTATAAAGAAATATAAACTCAAGCTTTTTATAGGTAAATGGGTGAAACTAAAGATCACACTAATAAGTGAAATAAACCAGACTCACATCTATAAACATCATAATGTCTTTCTAGTATAAGAAATTGAAAGAGTAAATAAGATCCAAGTGGGACAGTAGATATTGTGAAAGGGGAAAAAAAGACTGCTTATAAGGAAGGAACACCTGGGATGAGGGAAAGATGAAGAGAAGGAAGGGCGAAAAAATACATATATATTAGGTAAGGTAATTTTACTACTAATATCTATTACTTTATTGACATGAACATTCAGTCCTTACATTATTTGATTAATTTTACCTGCCTATATCTGGTAATCTGATCAACTACTTTGAAGATAACAATATGCAATTTAACAACCATTTTTCATTTCCCATCATCTTGGTTTGAAATTCTATATTATTTGATACTTGTTCTCTTTAAAATAAAAAAAGAAGAAAAAATTACGCCAATACTTTATACACAAGTAACATTGGGACACTGTTACAACTGACATTTTTTTTTTTCTATTCTGATCACCAGTTTTTGACAGCCACACACTATAAGGTAAAAAATTTAAAGCTAATCAAACTGGAAAAAAATTCTTCCAAAAATTTAAAACTGTCAACTTCCTCATCTTTACCAAGGAACCCAAGGCTATTCTGTTTTTTATCATAATTACTAATGAAAGTATCTCATGTAAATGATCCGTGTGAGATGATACCATACAATGGAATACGTGCAAGAAACTTGTCTGTTATTTCCTAGAAGTTCCTGAGATTTTTTTTCTTTTCTTTTAGCCATTTTGACGATATACCACAGAATGGATCTCTTTATACTTATTTTGGTATAGTTCATAATACTGCTTCTTTGTTTTTTCTTTCCTTCTTTCTTTCTTTTTTTCTTCCTTCCTTCCTTTCTGTTACTCACAATTCAACCTAGAGTCCTGCACACACAAAGCAACTGCTCCCCCACTTGCTACATCCTCAGCCCTTTCAAGTTCTTTGCTTTGAAATGCTGTGGCACAGGCTGGCCTGAAATCTGTGTGATCATTAACAGATTGTGTCATATTGAGTGAGAAACGTCCAATTGAATTGGATCGGCATACTTCTGGGTGTGCAGGGATTCACTTAAGACAGAAGACCCAGCCTGGGTGTGAGTGGCACTAGCAGGCTTGTAGCCTGGATGGAAGAAAGGGCAACAAAGGAGGCAGCCTTGTCTCTGTTTCTTTGGAGGAGCTCCAGTCTGAACCTGGACCTTGGGTATCATCACCTGGCTTCTGACACGAACTCCTCAGCCTCGCAGTGTAGACCCTTCAGTCTTCCTTCATAGACCCTTCAGCCTCCTGCTACAGATTTACAAAGCACACTACAGGGAGCTCTAGCCCTCTGACCTTTGATGGATCCTTTGGATCAGCAGCTCATAGGCAGCCCTTCTGTACTCTTCCACACCTGACTCTGGGGGTAGCCACTGTAGAGCTATCTTGTAGGTCCTTATATATTTGTATATCTTGAATTAACTTTGGCTCTCTATTGAGTGCTGCCTGATATACCTATGATCCTCAGGTATCAACCTCCTATCTAGGATCACAGATGTGTCTCATTGTCCCCTATCTATAATGTATAATCTATCATTCTGTAAATGAATTTATTTCAGCAATTTTAGAAAATTCTCAGCTATTATCTCTTTAAAAGTTTCCTCAACTATGCGTGCATCAGAACTTCTCACAAGGGATGTATATTCCTTAGGGTCCATTTGGTAATTTCCATCATTCTTTCTTTCCATATTTCAGCCTAATATTTTCTGCTGGATTCTCAGTCAGTGCACGAACACTCTCTTCTGCTATGCCTAGTCTTCTGTGGCAGTATTTTTAGTCCTAAAATTTATATTTCACTTTTTATGTACATTCTAATTCTGTGGTGAAACCCTTCATTTTATAATTAATTTTCTTAAAGACAAATTACAATTACTTTGTAGTCTGTATTGCATAAATTAAATAAGTCACCCATAAATCTCTCTCTTTTTCTTTTTCAGAACTGGGGGTTGAACTCAGGTGTTTGTGCTTGCCAGGGAAGCGTTTATTCCACTGAGCCATCTCCTCGGCCCCATAAATCATTGATTATTTTTTATGTTTTATTGATTGTTATTTTATGCCACTGTTTCTTGATGTAGTTAGCAAATTTTTTACTGAAACTGATTGGATATTAAAAAGAAAAAACTTGTTGCATATCTGGATGGGTGAATTCTTTCTTGTTTACCCTTATTGTAAGCAAACTAACTGGACTCACATCAAATTCAACCACTTGCCCACTAATCTTGCAAGCTGTCATTCAAGGTTAGGTGGCCTGCAGGAAAGCATTCCAAAAAAATGAGATTAATACAAGGAGCAATCTTATATTGGACACTCATGCAAGGCAAGTACTGTACTCAGGTCTGAACAGAAGGCCTGGCCCACTGCAAAGCAAGCTCTGAAACCAGAATGATGCTTTCAAGCTGACCTGCACTGCAGCAAGGGCCAGACTCTTAGACCCCATTTAACCAGCCCTTTAGAAAGTATGTGATCTCCAATAGAGCAGCCTTGTCCTCCGGAGAGCAGTCTCTGAGATGACAAACTGCTGAGGGCTACCCATCAGCAGCATGCTTCACGGCAGGGAAAGATGTCCCCGTGCCATGAAATGACATCTGGACAGCCTCTCAGTGTCCACTACAGTCCACAACTTGGGCCACTTGGATCCACTTACTCACACAAGCTCTGAGATGGTTCCTTCAGGAGGGATACATTGGGGGGTTATAGGAAAACAACAGCTCCTACCACTCTGCAAATTTGTCTTGGAGCCTTGAGTGATACTTATTTCCCCTGTTCTAGTACACATCCTAGACACTGCAAGCTTAAGCTAGGTTTAGTGGCTAAGCTGAAGGTGTGCTCTACCTCTTCAGCTCTAATGAGTCTGAGGCCACAGTCACCTGGCCAAGGAGCATGAAGGAGGTCCTAATTGGATGCACCTGAATGCCAAACATTCTATTAAAGACACGGTGCATAGACGTGTCATTGATATAGAGCACATATTACATCTTGAGAAAGGACAAACTGTTGTTATACACTTCCTTAAGCTGCACTTCCGAGAAGTTGTTTCATCACTTTCCTGGGTGCCATAGACTATGATGCCACAGTGAATGTTCGGTATCTCCTCTGCTATAATGTAGGTCCCTTGTTCTGTTTCTTTTTTTTTTTAATTTCTTTTTTTTTAATTTTTATTGTATTGAAGTACAAATATCAATGAGACAGTTTTAAGATACACTGACAAAATGGATTTGATAAATTAATACACTGCAAACTGTTTTCATAGTGTTTTGGTATCATAGAAAGTGCATACATGATATTACACTTACAGATATTATTATAACAGATGTCTCTTATCAGTAAATTAAGAGAGTGTAGCCATTTGCGTATCTTGTTTTTTATACCTGAATTACATCAAAGATTCAATAATTAATACTTTCTACCTTGCTATTTTCTTAGTGGTTGGCCATAGTACTAGAAGCCAATATAATAGCCTGTCCAACCACCTTTAGTGTAAATCTTGCCTCTCATAGAATTATGTAGAAGCACGGCATATCTATCCCGTCTGTACTGTTCATACACACACATCATAATTCTTCCTTTCTATACTCCTTCCTTTGTCTACACCTGTCAAAGATGGGAACTCCATTGTCATTTCACCAATTTAGGTGCCTGAACTCGACAACACAGTCCAACGCAATCCAGTATTCCACAACAATAGTGAGTTATCTGAAGAAGTTGTTGACCATAGCCGCTTACAGATCAACTTATTATTATGGCCCCGCATTGTACACCTCATTTTTATACTTTTCTGCTGGATGGTTAAGACCTAGATAGAGCAAGACCTATATACCAACACATGTACTTTTTGTTTCTTATGAGGTCAGTGAAGTCCCCTCAGGGTTTATCTTGTAGTCCTGTACCTTATTGTGTAGATCCTTTGTCTGTGCCATCCATGTGGATGAGTCACAGCCAATGCTTAACCAGTTTACTCTCTGTGAGAGCCTGAGAGAAAGTTTTCTCTCCATGTGACTCTCCCCAGGCACACTATAGAACTTTGATCTCTTTCCTCTGTGGCTCCATAATCTCCTTGTTCAAAAAATTTGAAGCACAACTGAGTTTCATGATGTTGCAGTACAGGTTCTCTTATCCTAACTAATAAGCAATCAGACAGAGGTCTGCTGTCTAGAATATATAAAGAACTAAGATATAACAGGACCCTCAAATTTAAAGATCCAATTCAGAAATGGGCATCTGAGATGAATACACACTTTTCAGAGCATGAAATTAAAGAAGTGAATAAATATATGAAAAAATGCTCCACATCCCTAGCCATCCATGAAATGCAAATTAAAACAATGCTGAGATATATCTCACTCCACAAAGAATGGCTATCATAAGGAAATCAATCAACAACAAATGTTGGAGAGGATATGGGGAAAAGGGAACACTTCTCCACTGCTGGTGGGAACGTAGACTCGTACAACCATTGTGGAGGTCAGTGTGGAGACTCCTCAAAAGAGTAGGACTAGAAATCCCATTCAAGCCAGCTATCCCCCTACTGGAAATTTTCCCAGAGGAACTGAAAACATTGTATCATAGTGATATATGTGTACCTATGCTTATAGCAGCGCAAAATCTTGGAAACAACCAAGAAGTCCAACACATGAGGAATGGTTGAAAAAGATGTGGTATTTCTATATAATGGAGTATTACTCAGATATTAAGAATGATAAGCTTGAAGCATTTATATTGAAGTGGATGCCACTTGAACATATATTCATAAGTGAAATAAACCAGACACACATGTATAAATATCATATAGTCTCCCTAGTATAAGAAGCAAAAAGAAGAAATACAAATGGAAATGTACAACAACAACTAAAAACAATTGAGTCAGATAAGGCAAAGTGAATGGCATATGCTGTAGGATACTAATCAGATTTTCTTCTGGATGGTTAACAACCTAAGTACACAGATCAAAATTGGAGAAATGGAAGAGCCACAAGGGCAGCCAGCATTTTGGCCCTAGCCTTTCAAGGTCAGGTCCCTCGTTCTAACATAAGTTATACAGCATCCTGTGCCTATTGAACACCAGCCAGATAAGATACCAGGCAAGCAAAGCTCAGAAAGAAACAACCTCACAACTAGAATGTGTGTCATTCATCTTACAATGAACCATTGCCCTTTCCAAAGAAAAGAATTCCACTGGAAGCAACGCTCTGCCCACTGGAGGAGGGTCAGTGTCCCTGTGACACGTGTGTCACATCTGTGTGGTCTCGGCTTTCCCCTCCATTTCTGTCAGTTTGGACAGTCACCAATTGCGGTGGTTTGCCTACTGTCATCAGTTGGAAGTCGTGCTGTTAGTACTATGTCACCTTCATGTTGGTTATCTCTTTCATGAGCTCACTGGGCCACAATGAGGAGACTGATGAGAAGCAGGTCGACATCAGAGTCACTTAACTCACAGTAAAGGGTTCCATGGCTGGCAAATAGGAAAACAGATAAAAATTACTTTTTAGGAATATGATTCCCCACTACATATGTTTGAATTTTGGAAATATGAATCTCCCCTGATGAGTGTACCAAGATAATGAGGTGAGGAAGCATTTTATTGATGTGTAGGACTCATGAACCTTCATGGAGTTGATCCCCTCTTCCCTAGACTGTATGTCTTATTCATAACTCCAGTGCACTTAAAAGCTCTTGCTTTTGATGTCATATTATATAAGTACATCATATTGATGTCATTGTTATATAAGTACGCCATTCTCCCTGATGGTTCTGGGCTCCTTGAACTACATGCTGACAGAGTCTGAAGAGTTCACGTGGCCCAGGGAGAAGACTAAACAAACACTGTTGTGTGTGCTGTGTACATACAAACTCTGTCTCATTCCCTTCTCTGGTAGAGACAGAAAAAGCACATTTGTCACAGTGGCCAGCGACCACATGCTATGTATTAGAAATACTATTAATTTATTCTATGAAACATGGCACATCTTGCATAAGAGCTGCAGCTGGGTTCCTGTAATGCTGAGTTTGCAGTGGGCTCTGTCACAGCCCAGAAATCATCTGACATTTGAAGGAAAGACAGGAATGATTCAAAGCAGGTATAATGAGGATCAGCAGCCCTGTGTTCTTAGGTCTCTAGTAAGGATGGTATTGATCTCTATTACTTCTTACAATTTGTGTAAAAAATATTCATCATATTAAAAAAATACTATTAAACACTAGAACAGCTAACATGTAGTTTAGAGCATTCATTTTCAAATCTTTCCTTTCTAATGTTAGCATTCAAAAGTAAGGTGTCTTTTTAAATTCTGGAGCTTTATTTGTTTGTTTTTGCAGTACCAGGGATTGACCTCAGTACCTTGCACTTGCCAGGCTAGCACTTATTCCACTGAGCTATATCTGCAGCCCCTTAAGTTCTGGTTTTAAAAATGATCCCAGTTTCTTATGTATTTTCTTTGTGGACCCTTTAATTGTTTAGAAGGGTACTGAATTTCTAAATATTTGAGAATTATCAAAGACAGTAGACTTGTGTCTTAGCTTTTCATTGCTGTGATAAACACCTTAAAAGAAAAAGGCTTTGTCTTGGCTCATACCCTCAGAGGCTCCTCTCCATTGGACATCTGGTGGTCTCGGGACCTGTGGTGAGGCAGGCAATCATGGAAGAGAAAGTTTTGTAGACAGAGCCACTCAGCACCTGGCTGCAAGGAAGGAGAGATGGGGAAGGAGACAAGTTCTTGCTAAGCTACAAAATTGCCACTTTCAGACTCTAACTTGCTATCTCTTGCTTCCGCCTCCTTAGTGGATGGGATTACAGGCATGGGCCCCATGCCTACCTACCTATCACTGTATTTTCACCACACATTTGGGTTATGGGCTGTACTTCTTTGTGTGTTCCTTTGTTCATTCACCACGTTCATAACAGGCACCCCCAATTTACGATATTTTGCCTTCAATTCACATCACACCTCTTCGTGAGAACATTTACAAATTTGTAACAGTCCATTTCCATTTCCCCTCTGTGTACTCTTCATACATTTGATTCTTGCAAAGGTGACAGTCCAGCATATGTAGGTAGGCTTTTTACTTTAAACAGTATTTTAAGAAATTCAACAAATTCTAAAAGCAAAAAGTTATTTTTTTAAAAGATCCACAAGGCCCGCCAACATTTTGGCCCTAGCCTTTCAAGGTCAGCGAAGACTCAGGACATAGGAGAACCTGTACTGCAATATCATGAGACTCAGGTGAGCTTCAAATTTTCTGAGCAAGGAGATTGTGGAGCCACAGAGGAAAGAGATTGAAGTTCTATAGTGTGCCTGGGGAGAGTCACATGAAGAGAAAACTTTTTCTCAGGCTCTCACAGAGAGCATTCTGGTCAAGCATTGGCCGTGACTCATCCACATGGATGACACAGACAAAGGAACTACAGAATAATGTACAGGACTACAAGA
>PVKA01018618.1:28987-43622 GCA_004027165.1 Ctenomys sociabilis | reverse complement strand
TTTTTTTTTTGTCTTTTTGAGACAGGGTCTCACTGTGCAGTTCAGGCTGGCCTTAAGCTCACTTTGTAGCTCAGGCTGGTCTCGAACTCACAACAATCCTCCTGCCTCAGCCTCCCGAGTGCTGGGATTACAGGCATGCGCCACCACGCCCGGCTCGCAATGATCCTCTTGCCTCAGCCTCCTGAGCTCTGGGATCCCAGCCGTGCACCACCGATGCTGTGATCCCAGCTTTTTGAAAATGTGTTTTATTCCTTAGTATTTTCATCAAATGAATTTACAATGCTATGCACAGCTAGAGCTCATTAATCCTTAGCAGAGCATGGCATTCTGTGATAGGATGCGCTAACACTTATCTTCTGCCTCACTGAGGGTGTCGGAGTCTTCAGAGCACACACGAACACTGTGAACACTCCGAGCGGGTCGCCTCGTCCACATGTGTGGGAGACGACTCACGGTGGGTGCTGATCCAGCATAGGACTGCTGCACCAAGTGCAGAACACTCAGCCTTCGCAAGAATAAACTCTCCAAGGTGGCTGTTTCTATTTTTCAGCTCTGCAAGAAGTTCAGCTGTGGGCTGGGGAGATGGCTCAGTAGAATAAGCGCTTGCCTGGCAAGAGCAAGGGCTTGAGTTCAATCCCCAGTTCCGCTGCGTGGGGAGGTTCAGCTATTATCGCTTCAAATATTTCCTCCATCTCGTGTGCTTTGCCCTTTCTTTCTGGGGCTCTAAGTGCTTATCAGAAGGCTTCAGTATTCACGCCAAATGTATTAGCCTTGAATCTCTTCACATTTTCTATTCCTTTGAATCCCCGAGCAGCATTTTAGAAATTTCTTCAACTCAGCCTAACTACTTACTAATTCTATAATTACATATTACACTTTAATCCCACTTATTTTAATTTTATTTATGTTTAAGTCATATAGCTCACAAACAGAACAACTGGATTTTTTGAGATCTTTATATTTTCAGGATTTTATTTACCAGTTACATGATATCATCTTTTCCCGGTATGTCACATGTCCTTTTTAAAATTATTTCTTTTGTTACATAGAATTAAATTATCATGTAGTTAAGTTTATCAGTCTTTTTCTTTATGATTTGTGCCTTTTTGTATCTTATATAAAAGGCTCTTTTCTATATTATAATCTTAAAGAAATATTACCATGCATAATTTTATTCAAAAACTTTCATTTATCCTGGTATTATAGTGATAGAATTGAGTATTATTATTTTGCATGAGGCTAACTGAACTGGTACTAATTAATTAACAGTGCTCTTCTTTTTCTATCCTAAAGTCACTTCAACCTTAGATAATGCTTCCACAGTGTACATATTTATGGGTGCACCAGTCTATCTAATTCATTTATATTACTATCACATGCCAATTCCTACTTTAACTACTATAGCCTCAAAATAAATCTTAATATATAGATGAAAGAGGCAATCCTCTCTACCTCCTAATTTTTAAGGCAAGTATTTTGGCTCTTATTAAACTTTTACACTTTCATATAAATTTTAGAATCAGCTTACCCAGAAAAATATTTTTATTATGAATATTTTTATTATGATTATGGAAAATGCAATGATTAAATTGGGAGGATTTGGGAATTTTATGATATTAAGTCTACTTGGGAATTTTATGATATTAATTCTGCCCATGAACATTATAAAGTTCATTGTTTAAATTTATTTTTTTCCTGAGGGAGGCTCTTACGTTATAGTTCAGGCTGGCCTTGAACTTTCAATTAATCTTCCTTAAGCTTCCTGAGGGCTGGAATCACAGGCACGTGTTGCCACACCTGGCCATTTTTAAATTTTGAGCACAAAAGTTCATATCGTTTCTCTTTTAGATTAATCCCTAGGTAGCTAATTCTTGCCACCACCAATGGCATCCCAATAATTTATTGCATTGTATAGAAATAAATACGCTTTTATATATTGCTCTTATTCAGAAACTCTGATCCTACACACTACTATTATTGTTTAAACACAAGATTTTGTGCATATTAGACAAGAGCCCTACCACTGAACTACATTCTTAGCTTTTCTGGCTCGTTTTCAGATACAGCTGACCTAAATTGTGCAAGATGGCCTTAGTCATCCTATTGCCTCAGCCTCCTGAGGAGCTGGGATTAGAGGAAGTGTGCACAGATATGCATGACTCTTTTGTTTTTTTAACTCCCGTTTTGTATTTCTTACTTTTTTGTCTTTTTCTTCCTTTGCTACACTGGCCAGAACCCAAGTGTTAGAATCGTCTGTAAAAGTGAAGAGTCTAAGCCATTTCACCTGTCCCTGATTTTAAAGGAAATAATTCTGGCACTTCACTGGAAGAATCATTTTCCTGTCAGCTCACACCCGTGGTTCAGATCCCGCTGGTGGGTCACAGGTGGCTGAGCCCATCCCCAGAGTTTCTGAATCAGGAGGTCTGGGGTAGAGTTTATTTTATTTTATTTTACTTTTTTTGTATTTTAGGGAAGGGTCTATAGGGTGTTCAGGGTCTCACTACTAGATTGGACTTGTAGCGATCCGCCTGTTTAGTCGGATCAGGTTATGACACCCAGTCTCAATCCTCAATTTCAGCACACCCAGGTGGTGGTGGGGGTTGGAGGTGGGGTGGTGGCAGAGCCAGCAGAGCAGGCCTGTGCCCTGGGGTCCCTGTGCCTGCTTGCAGGTGCTTTAATCCACTGACCTATTTGGCTGGCCTGTGAGATAGAGTTTAAGCATTTCCCTTTCTAGCAAATTCCCAGGTGATCACGAAGCTCCTGGTTCAGGATATACATTTTGAGACTCATTGGTTGAGACCTAATTTTTGGCACAGGCAACTGTGTCCGACCTTTGCCTCCATCCTCCCCTTCCTCCTCAGGAGTAAGACCCCCAAGTTTCAGTTGAGAACACAGCCACTGAGGAGACTACAGCCCCCATACTTCCTAAAAGTTAGGTCATGTGACTAAGTTTGGACAGTAAAATTAAAGCTAAGCAGTGTGTGTAATTTGGGGGAGACTTCCTAAAAGCAAAATATAAACAAACAAGCAAACAAATAAATAACAGCAAAATGTTCAAATTTCACACTACTGTGGAAAAAAGCACATAAAACTGGTAGCTTAACATGAATGTTTGACTTTGCTCATAATTTCACAGGTTGGGACTGCAGGAGGGCCTGGACTGGGCGCGGTGAAGTGGCAGCTGGCATGGCTGGGGCTGGAGCATCTCCCTCCGGGGTGACTGCCTTCTCTTCTCCCGGGCCCTCCTCTTTCTGGCCTCTCTATATGGTGGGCTGCTTGCTGCACTGCGATCTCAGAACCCTGGTGCTGAGCCTGGCAGCATAGAGGTAGGAATGGTGGCTGCCCAGAATTGGCTTGATGTTAGGCTTTGTGTCCCTGTCAAAGCAGATAGGAGCCTGGTGTGGTGGTGCATGCCTGTAATCCCAGCACTCGGGAGGCTGAGGCAGGAGGATTGTTGTGAGTTCGAGATCAGCCTGAGCTACAAAGTGAGCTTAAGGCCAGCCTGAACTGCATAGTGAGACCCTGTCTCAAAAAGAAAAAAAAAAAAAAAAAAGCAGATGGGATCCCTCTGTCTTCAAGGGGGTGAAGGAATAACTGACTCCACTCTGGGGAACAGGGAGAGAGGTTGTAGTGCAAAACAGCATTTGGAATAGGAGACACTGCTGTGGCCATGTTTAAAGCATGTAAGCTGCCACAGAAGAAGGAAAGGAGGCATGACGGCCTAACTGTGGTGTCCACGGTGGGCTGTGAGGCTGAAGCCAAGCACTGGCATGACCAAGCAGGGAGAAGCCTGGGTCCTGGATGACACTGGTGAGCAACCATGGCATCACTGGTCCCCGTCTTGGAATGTCTTCTCCAGGGGGGAGCAGTGTGTGACCCACGGATATCTGAAATAGCGGTTTCAGTTATGTGTGGATGACCTATTCCTAGTTAATATGGTGTTCTTCATGAAGATAAGGAAATTCACGTCGCTTTTTAATGTGAACCAGGCTTAACCTTTCTTAAATTCTTTCCAGCACCAAGGAAAGTGATAATTTTGTTTTGCTTTAATTTGTTAACATATTGAAAATTATGATACCAGTAGATTTCCCACTCCTGGTTCTTGGAAGCTTACATTTGTTCCTATTTTTTTAAATTTTTATTTATTTTTAATTTTTTGCATTTGTTCTTATTAATGTGTTAATACAACACTTCATGTTTTTGTCCTAATTTATCCTTCTGCATTGAAGTTTTACTAGCCTAGTAAAGTCAGTTAGCTAAGATTTCCTAACACCTGCAAGTGATTGTGTGACACTGGAATTATTAGTTCCTTGAGATCTGAGTGGAGCTTGCCTATGACAGTATGCGTATGTGTGACTGGTTAACTATTCATTCAACTTAACGGTTTTAGTATCTGAAGATTTTTTGCTTTTTCTTGAGTTGATCCTGATATATAGTATTTTTCCTTTTATTTGTATCTGTATATAATTACTTACACTTGTTCCCAACAATTCAAATTATCTTCTCTACTTATAGTTATGAGTGATTTAAAAATCCAAATATGGGCCAGGGATATAGCTCAGTGGCATTCATACCTGCCTGACAAGCATAAGGTCTCGAGTTCAATCTCCAGTAATGAAAAAAAAAAAAAGCCAAATTTGGTGGTTTTGTTTCTGTCTTCAATTTAGTCAAACATCAGTTTTAAACACTTAAGACACCAACTCTTAGCTTTTTATTGTCTATATTTGTTGTCCTTTTTATAATTTCTTACAATGCTTAATTCCTTTTCTTCCTTAATTTCTAATACAAACATTTAAATTATAAAATTTTGGGTCGGCCGAATAGCTCAGCGAATTGAAGCACCTGCAAGCAGGCGCAGGGGCCATGGGTTTGATCCCTGGGCCTGCTGTGCCCGCCCTGCCCCCAGGCACGCTGAGATGGCAATTGAGACTGAATGTGGTTGTGCCCGCCTGTGATCCCAGCTCTTGGGAGGCTGTAACTACTGGATCACTACGAGTCTGATCTAGTAGTGAGACTCTGAACACCCTGTAGACCTTCCCTAAAAAATACCAAAAAACAAAAAGCAAAATTTCCTCTAATAATATCTTTGCAATGCTACATACATTTTGATAGGCTCTGCTTTATTATCATTTGAATTTCCATCTTGATTTATTTTTTTCATCCATGAACTTTGTAAAAGTATATTTGAAGCATTTAAATATTTTATGTTTGTGGTATTATGTCTAGTAACCATGGAATTCCATTTTAGGAAAAAAAAGATAGTGTCTAAGATACATTTTCTATTTATGGAGATTTAATGACTTCATTTTATTTATTTAAAATTTATGAATTTGGCACAGGGTCCCACTTCCCAGCGCTGGGACTACCGGTGTGCGCCACCACACCCGGACTCTGTTGCCGCTCAGGGCACCTGGGGGTGGGGCTGGCGCGGCACGCAGCACCAGGAATCAAGTGCCAATCCCTGGGCTTGCTTAAGTTGGCGCTTGGTCTGCTAAGCTATCTTGCCAGTCCAACTTCATTAGCTTTAGAAGTGTTTAAGTGTTTTAGTCTTTTGAAGTGTTTCGTTTATGCTTAAGCAAAATATATTTTGACAAGTATTAGACTCAGAAGTCAATAGGCAACCATTGAAATAATTGTTTCAATTGTATTTTCCAAATTCTTATTTTTACCCAATTTTGATCTGCTTCATCTATCTGTTTTAAAGAGAATTGAATGAAAAATCTTTCACTGAGTAGTATTTTGTTCTTTTCTTTGTGAAATTCTATCAAGTTTTGCTTGGTATAATAAGGACCAGGGCAGATAGGTAAAGCAAGCAATTATTTTTTCTTTTTCTAATGTATTGTTCTTTTTTTTTTTTTCGAAACCAGGGATTGAACTCAGGTCCTTGAACTTGCCGGGGAAGCGCTTATTCCACTGAGCCATCTCCCCGGCCTAGCAAGCAACTTTTGAACTAGTTTCTTATTTGAACTGTGCACTGTCTTCCCTGGAATAACCATCCTATTGAGTTCTGACTTGCTCGGATTTCAGGGATTTATCCCTGGATCAGCCCTGAGCGCTCCGGTCACCGCACCCTCCTCCTCAGACATCCTGACCACCAAAAGTTCTGCCTGCTTCACTGTCTTTGAAGAGCATCTCCTAGAGACTGCTGCTGTCTCTCCTTGTCCACTGTGCTCTCCTGGGAGGGACGAGCAGCTCTATCGCAGGCTGTCTCCTCGGTCCTTCCCCGGAGCTCTCTGACTCTCTCTGCACCATAGTTCCTGTTTCCTGTACCTTACTTCTCTTGATCAGTTTACTCTCTCATGGTCCACAAGTGTGTCCTCTACCAGCTTCCTGAGAAACAATGTCTTGTATTGTCATGTTTTTTTGGTGCTGGCTTTTTTTATCACTTACATCTTTGAAACCGTCCTTAGTCTGCTCTGGTAGTCTAAGAATAGAATTCTTGATTCTAAATTGATTGGAAGCTCTAAAATTCGTAAGGCATTGTTCCCCGGTCTTCTGGGTCTGAGTGCTGCTATCAGGATGAAGCCTAAACTGTCTTAATTTTTTTTTTTTTTTTTTTTTTTTTTTTTGGCAGAACCAGGGATTGAACTCAGGCCCTTGCACTTGCCAGGGAAGCGCTTATTCTACTGAGCCATCTCCATAGCCCCAAAGCTGTCTTAATTCTTGATTTCTGAGTGGGACATATTTTCTTTTCCTGGAAACCTTTTCTGTGCTTCTTAGTGCTTTGTGAAGCCCTGAGGGCCTCAGTGTTGGTGACACACTTATCCACGTTGCCGGCTTCTTGATAAGTCTATGTTTGTCTCTACACCCTATCTGCTTACTTGGAAGAAAATGTCTCGTATTGTCATGTTGTCTTGGTACTGGCTTTCTGTATAGTCCTTTGGCTCTCTTATCTCTTTTCAATAATATTTTCCATCTTATGTTTTTATTCCATTTGGGAGTGATTCTGAACTCTTTTATTATGTTGTTGACTTCTAGAACTTTTTTGTTTGTTTTCAGAATGCTTCTTAATTTATTTGCTGAACATTAAGTTTGTTTTTCTTTTTTGTCTTTATTTTTGGCATTTTATTTTTGTTTTATGGGCACGTCTTTTCTTATCTCTGTAACGATCCTGATGGTAGTCCTTTTAAAAAAATTGTCTTCCTGCAGTCTTTGTTTCCTCCAAGTGGCTTTTTATTTCCCTGTTTGTCTCTTTGCTTATTTTTTTTTTTTTTTTTTATCTTTCGCAACAGATGCCTGCTTTGATATCTGAGGCCTCTTGAGGGCTGCTTATGTCTAATAGCTGTCGGAGAGTCAGGCCTTGGAGTACGGTGGGGGCGTCCTGGCATCAGGAGCTGTAGAACTTTTCTCCTGTGCTTGTCACAGTCCCCAGAAAGATTTCCTTCTCCTCTCGGGCATTTTGTCCTCGCTGCAGCTATCCTGGGAATTAGCTGAGAAGTGAGCTGGTGGGGAGATGGGGCTGCATTCAACTATTTTTAGAGGTAATGTCCTCCCAAACGGGAGTTGAGTGTGGTGCTTCCGAGAGCAGGATTTCCACTCTTACACAGGAGACCTCCAGTCACCTTGCTGCAGCCCAATAGAAGCAATTAGGCCCTGAGCAGGGCAGACCAGGACACGGGTGGTGGAGGGAATGTGGGGTCTGAATGCACCTCAAGTTGACTTTCAGCTTCTCATTTCATTTTATCTTCAACTTTACCCCCACTTCTTCAAGGTTCTTCCTGCCCATTCTAAACTTCCTGGGGAATTTTATCCTAAACATTTGGTTGTTTTTTCCAGTTGCTCCACTGCAGGGCTCGGGTTGAGGTTTACTTAGCGCTTTGAGGAGTTTCTAAATCATTTATTCATCCTGTATGTTTCCAACATTCAGCATTTTACTGTTGTCTATTATCTCTTGCACTTTTGTTCTTGTGGATTTGGGGTTAGAAATTCTCTTTGCTTTGATTTTAGTAAGGTTTCAGAAAGGCATAACAGGGCTGGCCAAATAGTTTAGTGGATTAGGGATTCAATCCCTGGACTTGCCATGCCTCCCCTGCCCCCATGCTGAGATGGCAAACGAGACTGGGTGTGGTGGCCCATGCCTGTAATCCCAGCTCTTGGGAGGCAGATCACTGAGTCTGATCTAGTAGTGAGACCCTGAAAACCTTGTAGGCCCTTCCCTTAAAAAAAAAAAAAAAGAAAGAAAAAGAAGGTGTAACAGTAAAGGATATATTCATCCTCTGTGCACCTCTGGAAGTCAAGTGTGTTCCTGCTGAGCCTCCTTCACCAAATGACCCACATGCTTCCGTGTATCTATTAAGCTTCCTGGATGTCTGGGTCCTGGGCCCATAGAGAGGGATATACTTTTGCTCTTTATGATTCTTAAAATCAAAACTGGTCTGGTCAATAGAAAAAGTCCTTCTGAGCAACTAGGCAGAGCTGGACTTACACACCAGTGAGCATAGGTCCATGGATCAGATATCTTGTTCCTTTAGGCATTTCTCTTACTTTCCTGTGAGCTCAGCTCTGCACTGCAAGGGACATAGGTCATAGTTTGTTGGGCTTTACAGCAGGATAATTCAGGTATCTAGTCCATCTATGACTGCATTCTCCTTCAGCTCTTCATCTCTCAGAACTGGTAACAGTTATCCAAGTTGGCATGGTCCTACTCATCCACTCATTTTTCAAAAATTATTGAACATATGTCTTGTGCTAGAAGCTCTACAGGGATATGACCCTATGGCACAAGTCTCCAAGGAGACTGAAGTAGCTTTGAGCAAGATCTCTACTGAACACAGGAAGTCTGCCACACTGAGAAGGCTGGACAGAACTGCATAGAATCACTTCTGGGGGGCATGTGGACCACTGAGTGACTCCAGCAGCCCACACACCCCTGAGGGAGACATTTCCATCTGACTTGAAGACAAATACGAACTTGATGTTTCCTGAACCCAGAATTGTTATGAATAAATACGTAGTGCTCATCTCCAGAGTTCTGTATGTACTGCTGGGGCAGCAAAAGACAAGGACAAGCCAGGTGTGATGGCGCATGCCTGTAATCCCAGCACTTGGGAGGCTTAGGCAGGAGGATTGTTGTGAGTTCGAGACCAGCCTGAGCTACAAAGTGAGCTCGAGGCCAGCCTGAACTACATGGTGAGATCCTGTCTCAAAAAAAGACAAGGACAGCCAGGCGTGGTGGTGCAGGCCTGTAATCCCAGCACTTGGGAGGCTGAGATGGGTGGATTGTTGTGAGTTTGAGACCAGCCTGAGCTACAAAGTGAGCTTAAGGCTAACAAGGACAACTTGAGACAAACCAGCTAAAAACAAGCACCCGACGCAGGAACTGATGGTGGGATGGCTTGCACGCTCAGTGTGTTTTCTTTCTTTGCGGGGAGGGGCAAGGAAAACATAAAAGGTCTGACATGCCTCAAATGTGCATTTAAAAGATTTTGATTTGGGACTCCAACTTGAATAGCAGAAGGCCATTATGAAATTCTCATAGAGCATTATCTAGAATCATTTGCTTGCCAAAGAATCCTATGTAACAACAAAAATATTCACTCCTTTGTGATTGGAAGGGTTTTCTAGATATAAAAACACTTATTTGTTGAACACTGTCTCACTCAGCTTTCAGCCTGTGGCCTCAGGGGTCCCATACTTCTCACACCCAGTTCCTTCTGAAAGCATTCTGGAATTCGAAATTTCAGATAGACTAAGTCTATATTTCATTATTTTAAAGTAGAAAATTAAAAAGCATTTCTTAAAACCTCAACCGATTTCCCTAGGTATCACTAAATCACCTTCATTATATAATATAACTGGGGCCAGCGAGAAAGCTCAGCAGAATAAATGCTTCCCTGGCAAGTGCAAAGGCCTGAGTTCAATCTCCAGTTCTGCAAAAATAAAATAATAATAATAATAAGTCCCTGGAGATTTTTGAAAAGTATAAAAAAAAATTGGAAACATTAATAACATTTAAGAACAGACAAAGGCCGGCCAAATAGCTCAGCAGATTAAAGCACGTGTAAGCAGGCACAAGGGTGGAGGGTTCAATCCCTGGGGCATGCTGAGACAGCAAATGAGACTGGGTGTGGTGATCTGCGCCTGTAATCCCAGCTCTGAAAGGCTATAAACAGGTGGATCACTATGAGGCCGATCTAGTAGTGAGACCCTGAACAGCCTCTAGTCCCTTCCCTAAAATATGGAAAAGCAACAAAACAACAGACAGATGTAGAATGTAACTGCATTGCCAGTGTCCAGTACGAGTTAGGCTGTCCTTCCCTGCGCCTGCGCTTTGGCTTCCTTCTCCTCTGTCATAATGCTTTTTCCACTCTGCTTTCCTTTTAGTAGGTGGGTTTGGTGGGCCTCTGACTCACACACTTTTTTCCCACAGGCTTTTTGACTTAGAAGGCATTTTGCTCAATGGCACTGAGATGACGACAGTGAGAAGACACAATGTGAACAGAAATAGGACAGGCAAGAGAAGCCCTCTCCCAGGTGAGGCTGTGGAGAGAGGTTTCAGGTTGCCCTGCATGCTCATGCCCAGGCTTGTGCTCAAATTATAAGCTTTTGCTGCCCTGGCACGCAGATCATCTGGAGCAGATTTCCAATTAGGGTGATGGGGAGCATGGATTCGAGCCACCATGGACTGTGATGGACGAGAACTCGGGGGATTGGTCTTGGGTCCTGTAAAGCGACTGTCTTTTCTAAAAACGGTGAAAACTTTTCTTTTTTAAAATTAGAAAAGAAATAGAATCCAAACACAAAAGTGATAAGTAACTATATTTATTTGCTTTCTTATGGCTTGCATTCTGCCTGCTGATTAAACAACAAATCCCCGTGTGGAAATGACTTCATTTTGCCGATCTGGCCAACTGATGATGCTGGCTGCCCACGGAGTGCCAGGCTCCGTGCCAGGGACCCGAGGCACAGAGTCGCGGTGACGCAGGCCCAGCTGAGGCTGAGCGCAGGGCTTGCTGGACAGAGTCTGCTTCCTTGCTTTTCCGTGTCTGGCACCCGCATTCTGCTCCTGGACATGTCGTGGGGCGGTTCCCTGTGGCACCTGCCTCTTCCAGACTGATGCCACTATTCCCAAAGCACCCTGATGGAAGAGCAGCTGGGTCATTTGTGCTGCGATTCACTCCTAATATGACCATGGACAAACTGACTATGTCACTACCTGTGTTTTCTTTTTTTCTGTTTCCTATTTAGCACAGGGTCTACAGGTTGTACAGGGTCTTGCTACACATAGATCGGACTTGTAGTGATCCTCCTGTGTTCAGCCTCCCAAGCGCTGGGATTATAAGTGTGTGCCACCATGTCCAGTCTCAATTGCCATACTTAATTTTAATAGTTCATTTTAAAAGGCAAAAATAAATGAGGAAATTGGTTGAAATAACATTCATTGTGTCCCCTAATGCCATGAAACTATTCTCATCAATGTGTAATCAATACAAAAATACTGAGACATTTTAGATTCTTTTCTCCTTTCTAAATGTTTCTTAACGCACTTCTTTACCAGATTTCAATGCTTAACTTTCACAGAAAATAGATGAATTGCGGTATATTATTTTATAAAATTTAACTTGGAAAAGCCATATACATAAGGTATTTCAGACATGCTTAGAAATTTCTTATTAGCTGAAAAATCATTCTTATTTAATATTTGTATACGCATTGATAAAACTGGTCTATCTTTTCAATAATAACCATTTTTTAAAAAAATTTATGTATTTGGTACACTTCTTCCTATGCAACTGGAGCTCATAGTGATCCTATTTTCAGCCTTCCCAGTGCTAGGATTATAAGCATGTGACACCTTACCTGGTTTTGGTGGCCAACTCTGCAGACCTGCGTGGGGTGGGCACAGTATGTGGTGCCGGAGATCGAACCCTGGTTCCTGTGCTTGCCTAAGCATAGGCTTAGTCCACTGAGCTATCTCACCGGCCATCTGGTCCATGTTTTTAATAGTAACGAGTTTTTTTTTTTTTTTAATACCATTTTGACTACCAGTTTCAAAGCTATATCTGTCCAAGTGAAAGAAATTCATTATGGGGAAGTCAAAGTAGTATTGATCAAGTGGTAGGCAGGTCTTTTTCAATATCAACCATTCCTTCCCATTTTTCTTACTCTTTTACATCCAATGTTCATATTATTATCCGTCATAATTAAAGTCTCCTGTGCATGGGCCCATGTAAGAAAACTACATAGATCATTATTATTGAATTATGAAAGTTATAATTTAAAATCCCACATTTGTGTAGTAATACCACAGGTTAGCTTCTCCTTTCTTAAAAGTTCAAATTCAGGTCATGCAGACACAATGTGATATTGACAAGGAACTGTACACCACAGTGGCATGATTTGTCTTTATTTTTAACTACATTGACAGGTACTTTTTGTTTGTTTGTTTGTTTCTTTTTTTGACACAGGGTCTCACTATGTAGTTCAGGCAGGCCTTATATTCACTACGTAGCCCAGGCGGGCCTTGAACTCCCCGTGATCCTCCTGTCCCAGTCTCCCAAGTGCTGGGATTACAGGCATGACCCAATATTCTTTATTTTCAAAACAATCTTGAATTGGAGTTAGCAGTAGAGTAAATCTTTGTAAAACGCTTCCCTAATTCAAGCAAAGAACCTTGGCAACGAAGTCATGAAGCCATTAAATGCACTGTCTTCTATTTCTTTCAACAGATCTATAAACTTAACAAGGATTCATTGCATTTGCATGTATACACCGAGTGATCTTAGCAACAGTATCCAGGACACGGCTCATGGAATCAGCTTCAGAAAGTTGAACATAAATATTTTTAAGCTGCATCATACAGTGAAACAAAGAAATAAAGGAAACATCCATCAGTCTTTAAAAGGAATTCCAATAAATCTGGAGTTTTGGCCAAACATAATTAGAAAATGGTTTCCTGTATTAGAAACTAATGTTTAAATACCTACAGGCATAAAATAATGACAAAACACCTATACCATGAGTTTGACATTTTAGGTCATGAATAAACAATATTTCTTTGTAAATTAAAAAGTGTTTTGGAACAAAACATACCAAAAGTTCTAACTGGGCAGTGTATTTTATATTTCCTGACTCTTCCAAAACAAAACTTGAAGTTTTCCAGAATTTGAATTAGTTGATCTTGTTATTGTTAAGCTCTTGCATTTTTAAAGCCATTGTGTTGGTAACTACTTGCAGTTGCTACTTTTTGTGAAATATAACTGTTATTCTTTTTCCCATAAACTCATGAAAAAATTTCTGTACTGGAAGTAATGATTTCTTTTACTATCTTTCCACCTACAAGTATGTGCGCAAGCACATGTGTGTGGGAGAATCACAGTTAATACCTGGGCAAAGAGAGCCCAGGGCCCTGGCAAAAGCCCTTTAAGCTTTAAAGTAAACAAAATCTTAATATTTTTCTTTTTAAATATTCAATTTTAATTTCAGGTGATCTCATCAATTCTTTTTGGGACGTTGAGAGAAAATTTTTGAAATTCACTATGAGTATTCCAGCATTTCTTAATACAGTACACTTTATTATCTTTAAGCAAATTACATACAATATTTAGCTTTCTCATTTTGTTTCACCTCAGTGAATTACAATTGCCTTTTATTGTAGATCTGGCAATATCCACATGTCTGCCTGCCTGCCTGCCTGCTTCCCACCTGTCCGTCCGTCCATCCATCCGTCCATCCATCCATACAATTGTCCGTCTGTCCATCTGTCCGTCCATCCATCCATCCATCCATCCATCCATCCATCCATCCATCCAACCATCCATCTGTCCATCTGTCTGTCCATCCATCTGTCTGTCTGTCTATCTTGCAGTACTGGGGTTTGAACTCAGAGCATTCACACTGAATTACAAACTCAGTTCTTTTTATTTTATTTTTCATTTTGAGACAATGACACAATGTCTTGCTAAGTTTTCCAGGCTGGCCTCAAACCCTTTTTTCTGAGACAAGGTTTCACTGGCTGAGTAATTCTAGCTGGACTTGAACTCACTATGTAGACTACGATGGCCTTGAACTTACGTCAGTCCTCCTGTTTCTGTCTCCCAAGTGCTGGGCTTATAGGCACATGCCACTGCCTGGCTTGGTCACAAATTTTGGATGTTCCTGCCTCAGTCTCCTGAAGTACTAAAATTATGTGTGTTACCAAACCTGGTTTTTAAAATTATTTTGTATTTTTTAAGAGCCAGCCAAATAGCTCAGAGGATTAAAGTACTTGCAAGCAGGAGCATGGGCTGGGGGTTCAACCTCTGGGCCTGACATGCTGGCCCTGCCCCCCAGGGTGTGCTGAGATGGCAATTGAGACTGGGTGTGGTGGTGCATGCTTATAATCCCAGCTCTTGGGAGGCTGTAAACAGGAGAATCACTGTGAGTCCAATCTAGTAGTGAGACCCTGAACACCCTGTAGACCCTTCTTTAAATAATACAGGAAAAAAAAGTAAAGCCAGTGAATGACCATACACACCCCAACACTTCATTTAGAAGGCTACCAAATCATTACAAATCAGCCCTAGTTGGGGCTGGGAACATGGCTCAGTGGAATAAGTGCTTCCCTGGCAAATGCAGGGGCCTGAGTTCAATCCCCAGTTCTGCCAAAAAAAAAAAAAAAAAAAAAAAAAAAAAAAAAAAAAAAAAAAAAAAAAAA
>PVKA01018618.1:0-28887 GCA_004027165.1 Ctenomys sociabilis | reverse complement strand
CAGGCCCTTAATAAAATTATTTTATATCTTTAATATTACTATATGTCTGTGAACTGTAACAGCTTTATCTTGGAGAGCTGGTGTGTCCACACATCATATCCTGGTCCTTTCTCCTCTTCCTCCTGCTGCCTTTCCTCTTTCTTTTCCATTTCTGCAAAGTCTACATCCCTCTGTCCTCTTTTCTTATATCCATCCTAAGATTCAAGTGACCTTCTATGTCAGATATATTTTACTTACCATCATGGTCTCTTGGGGCCAAGGATATAGCTCCATGGTACTGTGCCTACCTGGCAAGTGCAAGGTCCTGAGTTTGATTTCTGGTACATAAATACATAAATAAATAGATTTCTCTACCATTATGGGCTCAGGCTCCGTCTATTTTCCTACCAATGACTCATATTTATCCTTCTTTATGGATGGGCAACACAGTACATTTTCTTTATTTATGGGTCAGTGGGCTTAATGGTTCCCTCTGTAATGTAGCTATTATGAATTGTGCTGCTATAAATTTGAGCATGCACATAGCATTGGAAAATGACCATTGTGCTTCAGGACTCTTCATACTAATGTCTGTCTTGGTTGTAGCAGTTTATATTCCCACCAATACTACAAGAGGTTTCCTGCCATAACATTTGCACTCCTGCACAATTCTTCATCAGTAAAATGTTTTCATTGTGGATTTAAAAGCTGGTCCATTCTTATTCTTAACTAGCAAGCGACTATAGGTGCTGGGTGTTTTCAGGTGCATGGTGCAGCAGAGAAACAGACAGAAGAAGGGAAAGGGACTTTATTTTCTTTGAGGACACGGGAGAGAATATGAGGAAGGATGAGGAAATCTCTCATTTGGAACAATGGGAGGCTAAGGCTTTTATGACCTTTTGCCAGGGATGGAGTTTGGAGAGGATGTTTAGATACACCTGAGGGAGCTGATTGGGGGCTTCCTTGAGTTGGCAGGAAGGGTGAAAGGAAATTATGTCCTGGGCTAAGTTGGAGAAGAAGGGTGAGATGGAGGGCCAGGGAGATGGCTCAGATGAATAAGTGCTTCCCTGGCAAGTGCAAGGGCCTGAGTTCAATCTCAGGTTCTGCAAAAAACAAACAAAAAAAAAAAAAAAAGAAAGAAAGAAAAAAGAAAAGAAGGGTAAGAAGGACTTTTGTTTTAAGGGCATCAGCCACATTAGATGACCATCATGATGATTATCGCAATTCATACTAGGGTCAGAACCCATCCGTCAGTGTGTTGCAATTAAAATGAGATTTTATTTCATTGCCAGTTATGATTTGTATGGGTATTACTCTAACTCATGCTGTCTACCTCAGATACTCTAAGCAACACATCACAGTGTGACATCATCCTATAGCAAAGGGTCACACACACGGAGCCAGCATGTGCTTGAGGACCAGGTCAGCGGCTGCTTACACGCAACACTCCAGGCGATGCACGTCCCCCACACAGTACACATTGCAACACAGGGCCGTCCCACGTGACTAATGGTTCATGTGAAATAGATACCTTTGGGACACGTAGCAGAACTGGTACATATACATATTACAGCTTGGTCTTTCCTGCTTTCTCTTCTCCTATTTCAGTTTTTTTTTCTTTTTTGCAGAAATAGGGGTTGAACTCTGGCCCTTGTGCTTGCCAGGGAAGCACTTATTGCACTGAGCCATCTCCCTGGCCCCTATTTCAGTTTTTATAGTAAGTATATTCCATAACGTAAGAAATCTGGAATCATGATAGCCATATTTTCGTGCTCACAGACTAAACATTACTAGATTCATTAGTACACCAGCCCAGTGGGAAAGCCTTTCTTTCTTTCTTTTTCTGCATTTTACAGAAGGGTCTACAGGGTCTTCAGGGTCTCACCACTAGATAGGACTCATAATGATCTGCCTGTTTACAGCCTCCCAAGAGCTGGAATTACAGATGCACATCACCATGTCCAGTCTTATTTGCAGTCTCAGCACCCCCCAGGAGGTGGGGCTGGCATGGCAGGGCTGAGGGTGAGCTTATATAAAGCTTATATAAAGCTCACCCTCAGCATTCTCCCACAGTGTAAAGCTCCTGGGGATTGAAACCCCAGCCCTTGTGCCTGCTTGCAGGCACTCCTGGGAAAGCCTTTCTTACAAGGCTTTTTATAATATTTTTAGGGTATTTTAAATCATGCATGATCAGAAAATTCACTGACTAGGACTCCTCTAATTAAGGGTGCTGTGAAGTAAAATACAAACTAAGAATTTTAAATTAATCTTGATTTTTGGAGATCTGGTTCTCCTGTTTCCTGCATTCCTGCTTATGATATAGTATGCTGAATATTAGAGAATCCCATGCAAACCATTAAGCACCATATGTGGAACAAAATAATTCACGTGCTTGTTTTTCTAAGTCATCTGATTACTGCTGATACTGAGCCCAAAGATGGCAGTGCCACTGTCACTTTACTGCTGGGGCTGTGATGAGTGAGGGCCGAGGGTGACTGAGGCTGAGGCTGGGCTTCCAAGGTACCAGGTGTCCCCGTCCTCTCCAGCTCCACAACCGTGATTGCCTCCCTTAACTGCCAGGGTGTGGAAATGTCGTGTGATCTGGTCAGGCTCGGGTCTTCCTTCCAGGCCTTTGTAGGGGTTGCTGGACACTGCGTGAGGCTGCTGAGGGTGAGCTTGTGTAAAAGAGTAGGCCAAGCTCTTCAGCAACTGCTTTGGAAGTCAGGGAAGCGGTGGTTCTCTTCCCACACCTTGAGTCACCCGCCTTCAGCTCATGTCTTCTGATCACAGCTGCCCCACGCTAGCCATTTGTGGCTGTTCTGTGACCTAGATCATTGGAACTTGAGTAAGGCAATCACTAGAGAAGACAATTGAAGGATTTCCTAATGTTCAGCTTTTCAGGACCACAGCCCATCATGCCTTAAGAGAGCATGTAAACCTACTGCTTGGTATTTGAATATTGGACTTCTGATCATGTTCAGGACTCTTGTTATCAGGAATGAGAAAAGGGGAGTGGAAAGAGTTAAATCTGGTATTTATTGAGAGTTCTGTTTAATGGATTTTCAAAGCTTTTAATCTGTAATTTAGAGATACAGAACCTGAAGTATTGAGAAATAATTTGCCCAAGGCTGTGTACCTGGTTCAAGGGGTCACTAAGATTCAAAGCCAGGTAGTCTGACCCCAGGATGGGACACCTGTGTTCAGGTACATGATTGCTTTCTGCGTCAGACATACTGAGTTTTTTGCATTTTCATTTCTGAAGAGAAATTCTATCCATCCCAAAATCTATTGACATTCACTTACTGTGCTGAATATATATATATATATATATATTATATAATTTTTTTTTCTGATGCATTTGGTACATGGTCTGACTTGTAGTGATCCTCCTGTTTTCAGTATCCCCCAGCACTAGGATTACAGGCATGTGCCACCATGTTCAGACTTGGTGGCTGGTGGCGGGGACAGCATGGCCTGTGGTATCGGGGTTTTACAGTCCTTGCATTTGCCTAAGTAGGCATTAAGTCACCTGAGCTAGCCCACTGTCTCTTACTGGTAATAATATTGATTTAAATTCATTAATTTTGGAGCTGGGGAGATGGCTCAGTGGAATAAGTGCTTTGCTGGCAAGTACAAGGGCCTGAGTTCAATCCCCGGTTCACCAAAAAAATAAAATAAATAAATTCATTAATTTTTTTCTTTGGGGGTTGAAAGTTGCACTGCCTTCTGCTTTTTCTCCCCAGAGGCAAGTTGAAGGCAGGGTGTGAGATGACAGAGTCTACAGTGGAGTGCTGCCTGCAGGCCTTGCGGAGGATTGCAGGCAGAAAGGGCCTCCAGGCTCTGAACTGAAATGAACAGCCTGTGTGGCAATAAACTTGTCTTCTGGCAGGCAAGGCGAAAGCTAGTGGTGACAGACTAGCGGTGACAGACGGCAGTTTTTTGTTTCCTGAAAATCAGAAGGATAAAATTCATCTACAGGCAACTCAAGTAGGAATTAATTTCATGAGCCTCTAAAAAAGGAACCGAAGGACAACATGGAAAACGTCTCCAAAGAGGCTTCCAGGTTGCGCTTGTCACGCTGCTGTGGAGCAAGAGCAGTCCTCTTCACGCGCTGCCCTGATCCTTACGCAGTCCCTAAGGCGAGCCCCGGGACGCGGTGCCGTGCTGGAGTTCTTGCAAGGAGCCTGGTGGGAACTTCTGTGCTCTGATTCCAGAGGACCAGAAACTACCACAATCACGGGGCGTGTATGAAGTGCCTATAAACAACGAGTCCGTCCTCCAAACAGCATAGATTTTTCTGAACTGTTTGTTCCAATGAGAACTATTCGCTTTGGACAGACAACGAGAACAAAGTAAATGTGTCATTGTGGTTTTCAGGCCAGGCTTGTCCTCCTACCCAGACAGGCTGCTCGCTACAGGAGGTGCTGGAGGTGGGGCCGGGAGGCTTGGAGGACCAGCGTGCGGCTTGTATCAGGCTGGGACGCTCACATTATTGCTATCATCTCGATTCTCTGCAGGAGAAAAGCGAGGCTCCCAGATGCCACCGAGAGGAAACCCTGCTCTTCTCCAGACGCAAGGCTGACAGCAGAAGAGGCTCACAAACTCCAGGCCAGAGTCTGAAGCAGATGAGCCGGCTGAGCTCCTGGGCTTGGTGCTATCATCTTCCACACCTGCTCAAAGTGAGCGTCTCTTATTTCCTCTATGTTGATTTTTCCTAAAGAAATATCTGCTAGATGCTGTAAATATGTAATAATGTGAAAGGTCAGCTTAAATGGTGGAATGATTTCATTCGGACAGTTGAAAAAGATAGGATAAAACTGCTCTTTGACGTTGTGACAAACTTACTTCGTTCTAAGTCTGACTGTGTATAAGGAATGCTGGTTCCTTCTGACCACAGCAGAGGTATAAAATTCAGTTGCTCCTTCAGGCCTCTCCTGCATAGTGAAGACAGTGCAGCCCCGCCAACAGTCCCAAGGAGGGAGGCTGGCCTTCCTGTTTCAATTAGGCCTATGGTCCTAATTGTTCTGCGCTGTAAAGACCAGAAAGGAAGCGATGCTGGGCCGCTGCCCCATCGGAGGCCATTCGAAACTGGGGGCTACATCCTCCCCAAGAAGGGCACCCACGCCCTCTGCCCCGCTCTGCGCCCTGCCAGCCCGCAGTGACCCGCTGCCCTTCCTTGTGAAGCACTTTCTACCACGCACAAGGGACACCCAGGGGAGCCTCAGCACCTGCCCGGCACGGGCGAGGCCGAGCACGAGCGCTGCCCCCCACGAGGCCCAGCGGGCGACCTCGGTCGAGCTTGGGCCTGACGCGGCCACCGCAAGCCCTCGCACGCAGAGCTGGGAAAGACGAGCAGCCAGGGAGCACTCCTTTCCCTAGACTGGATGGCTCCTGTTTTGGGGAGAAGTCTGACGCACAGAAGGATCTTTGTAACATGAACTAGGACGTGAACGCCACTTTAATTTGTTTATTTTTTGTGGAACCGGGGATTGAACTCAGGCCCTTGCGCTTGCCAGGGAAGCACTTATTCCACTGAGCCATCTCCCCAGCCCGTGAACGCCACTTTAAGTGTGCGATTTCACGGTATTGAGGACACCTGTGCTGCTGCGCAGCCGTCTCTGCTCTCTGCCTCCGGAATGTCGTCTTCACCTGAAACACAAACTTGCTACTCATTTGTCAACAACTCCACATACCTCCCTTCTCTCGGCCCTGTATAATCTCTATCTTCTGTCTCTGGGAATTCGCCTAGTCTAGATATTTTATATACATGCAGTCACACTCTGTTTTATTTCATCTGGTACGGTGTCTATAAGGTTAATCGGTATTGCAAAGGGTATTTGAACTTCACTATTCACGACTGAATAGTATTCCACCATATGAATGGTAAGTACATACATTTTGTTTATCCCCTCATCAGTTGATAGTTGCTTATTTTTTTCTGTCTTTTTCTATGGTAAATAATGTAAGGATACTGCTGTTGTTCTTCAGTTTCAATTCTTTTGGGTAGCTGCCTCTGAATGGATTTGTGGGGTTATGCAATGTTTTAGTTAAGCTTTTTGAGGAACCACCAACTTGTACAAGGGTAGACTCACAAAACTTTAAAGAGGAAAAGGATCCTGGGAGGATTTATTTAGCTCCCTTACTTTACAGCTGGGAAGATAATGGAATTTAGACACTAACCTCTGTTTTGGGGCACTGACTACACATGCCAGCTATTTTAGGTGCATTATTCCGTTAGTTCTCTGCAAAGCCTCTGGCCGGTGTCTCGTGGCAGCACTGCAGCTGGGCAACTAATGTCTGGAGAAGCCTGATAACATCCTTGGCCTCCTGCAAATGACAAATGCAGAGGAGTGCTTGCGTCAGCTCCTGGGTTTACTTAAGACTAAGCATGCCCTCCTCACTGGTGTGGTGGCATCTGGATTTACCTACTGCAGTTGTTCTTAGTTTTTTCCAGCTCTGGACTGGGTGCAAAATGCCGTGCACTTGTGAAAGCTTTCAATTTATTATTACTATTATTAATTATTATTATTATTATTACTATCACTTTGTAGTGCTGGGGATGTTTCTCAGGGCCTTTGCACTCAACTATATCCTCAGCCTTTTTTTTTTTTAAATCTTTGAGATGGGGTCAGAGATGGCTCAGTGGTATAAGCACTTCCTTGGCAAGCACAAGGGCCTGAGGTCAATCCCTGGTTCCACTAAATAAATAAATAAATATTTAAAAAAAAAATCTTCGAGATGAGGACTCACTGAATTGCCAAGTTGTCCAGGATGGGCTCTCACCTGAGGCCCTCCTGCATCAGTCTCCCCGCCTGTGGGCATCTCAGGTGTGCGCCATCACGCTCGGCTTTCAAGGACTTCTTTACGTTTATTTGGCGCTTCCCTTTTTTGTTTGTGTGTGTTGCATTTTTCAGATTTCTTAGGTCTACACTTTTTAAAAAAATGTGTCTTCACTGTCAGTGAATAGTAGGACAGGCAGGAGACAAGCCGCTTTGCTCCCATGTTGGGTAAATAGAGCTTTTGTGGCTGGGTTTTCCTCTCCTGAATCTTCTCCAAAGTATCTCTCTGTCTGGTGACTGCGAGGTGATCCTTAGGAAACACTCCTCGTGCAGAGGCAGCCGAGCAGGAGAAGGCGTCCGACTCCCACATCCGCCTGCTCCTCCTGCTCCCCGTGTGCCTCGCTCCTGCTCCTCTTGTTTAGTTTCCTGGTGACGGAGTGAATTTCCAAACGCTGGCTCCCGCCAGCCCCACAGCCCTTCTTAAACCCATCGCTTTCCTGTTTGAGAGGTTTCACACGCCATTGTTTGAGCTGCACATTCCGGAGGTCGCCCAGATAACATCTAAGGCCGCCAGGACGGCAGCCCTGGGCCCACAGGTGCTGCCTCGTCCCCCCCGGTTCTGTCGCATGCCCTCCTTGCAGAGGCATTGTGCTCTCACTTCCTGTTCTCCTTCCTCTCTAAACAATCGAGCCTGCCATTGGGGAAGGCCGGGGTCCTTTTCTCCATGTAGAGTTCTAACTTGTGCTCCTAGGGATGCTGAGGAGGAGCGAAGCCGGCTTCTCTGGTCACTCTTTTGCTTGCGTAATAAATGCACACTCTAGGTAACTGGCCTGGCTGCAGCCCTCAGAGGCCTCTCCAGGGGGCGCTGGTCCCCGCACAGGTTTCCAGACGCTCAAACTGGGGCTGTCCTTGCCGGTTTAATAAAAGCAGTAGCTCACATTTGCTGCTAGGTTTATATCTTATTACGTCATTGAGATATACTATCGGGCTTGAATTTCACTTAAACAGTGTGTAAGGATTATAACCTCTATTTTATACATGAGAAATTTAGAAGGAAGCAAAGTGATTTTTCCCAAAGCCATACATACTGACAGGTACAGGGTGCAGACTTTATATTTTCCTTATATTTTATTAGAACTGGATATAGTCCCATTCTTCCTAATTCTTAATATTCAGATTTTAAAATTTTTAAACAATGATAAAGAAATTAAGAGAAAAGAAGAAGGAAAACATGTGAGGCAAACACAAGTGTATACAAGGGGTAACCAAAGTATAAAGTGAACACTTACTTTGTTTAAAAAATTATTACAGGATACAGTGTCACTAACTGACCCCATAATCCCTCTTATAATTATCTTAGGCCTTTCATTACAATTATGGAAATCTTATATATGAGGTGTGACAGAAAGAAATATAAAATGTTGAAATAAAATTTATTATAATAAAAGACACATTGTAATTCATCCTCCTCAAAACCCTCTTTTTTTTTTTTTTTTTTTTTTTTTTTGCCAAACCAGGGATTGAACTCAGGCCCTTATGCTTGCCAGGGAAGCACTTATTCCACTAAGCCATCTCCCCAGCCCCCCAAACCTCCCTGTTCTTTGAACATATGTGTCGCATGATCCATGCTGCTTTCTGAAGTGGTTCTGGAAGGCCTCTTTTGTCAGTGTCTATACAAGATGTGATAGTGGCCGAGACAGGACCACTAGAGGCACTCACAAAAGAGGATGCCCACTCGATCCCCAGCCACATTCACCCAGCCCCAGAGAACTGCCTGAGACAGCGGCTGACTCCAGCCGCCTCCTGGGTCCCGCCCCAAGCTTTCCCAGTGAGTGTGAATTTGTAGGACTCACCAGGCTTCCCAGATCAGTGAGTGTGTGGTGAGTCTGAGGGAGAGTCTTTGGCTTCTTCTCACGTGCGCTACCTGGATCCCCACCCCGAAGCCCTCCAAGCCAGTGACCGGCCTGAAACCTCAGGACCCACTCACCAGCACCTCCACGGATCCCCTGCCCTAAAGCCCGCTGAGTGAGTGGGAATTTCCCTGACTCCCTGGGCATCAAAGTTCAGTGAGTATAGAACTCAAGGCCCGCCATGCCGGAGAGACATTTCCCAGCGATTGCTAGTACCACCCCATGACCCCAGACCCAGTGCAGGTTGGCCTAGAGTGAGAACTCCAAGCCTGCCACACCGGAGGGACATTTCTCAGCTATCTCCGGTCCCATCCCATGGCCTGAAACCCAGCGCAGCCTGGCCTGTGAGTGAGAGCTCCAGGCCCATTGCACCGGAGGGACCTTTCACAGCCTTCTCGGGTTCTGGCCTGTAGACCTAGAACCATCACAGGCTGGCTGACCCAGTACAGCCTACCTGGTGAAAAAGATCATCCACTATCCTTTTGGGAGCCCAGCAGACCCACCAAAGCCCAGGCCCCCCTGCCCACCTAGGGAGCGACCTGCCTGACACAGAAGGGCTGACTCTGGCAATTTTCTGGATCCTCGCCCAAAAGCTAGCCAAGACAGTGGGAATTTTGATTACTTGCTTTGCATCCCAGTTCGGTTCATGCTTGCCTGAACAGGGAACCAACAGAGGGGAAACACAGGAGCTTCAACAAAAAGGAACTGAACACAACAGCTAGATCCAGGATAGGCATACCTGGATAATCCCAAACTTAATAGACTGGCACCCGAAACTCATATAAGCCAAGGTTATAGCTGCACCAAAGCTCTACACCAAAGGTCAAAGGTCAGTGCGGTATAAAACAAAGACAAGGGGAAAAATGCAATCCCAGACCTCGAGTCCACCAGTAAGGGTAGAGGACACTAGCTCAGCTGCAATGAATGAATTAACAGATGCAGCAGCAAAGGAACAACAGCAGAAAGCTATAGAGGAAATAAAACGAGAAGTAATTCCCCAAATTAAAAAAAAAGAAGTATCTGAATACATAGTATCTGAAATAAAGAATCAATTCCAGAAACATGGGTGGAAAACCAATGCTCACCAAGAACAAGTGCAGAGAGCACTAATTCCAGGTGAAACATATGAATTAGCAGCATCTGAAGCAAAGACACAACAGCAGAAAGGTCATGAGGAACTCAAAGCAGAAATAAGTTCTGAAATCAAAAAAGAATTCTTCAAAAAAAAAAGAATTATTTGAAGTTATAGCATCTGAAATACAGAAACAAGTCTGGAAATATACAGAGGAAACCCAACTTGGAAGAAACACTGCAGAAAAAGAATTATTAACTACCTCTAAAGAAGACATGGATTAAAAAAGTTGAGATTAGAAATATGATGGATTCCTTGAATGAACAATACAGAAAAGAAATAGAATGCATGAAACACAGTCAAAAAGATATAGAAGAACCAAAAATATCAAGCACAAGTCTATAAAACTGTTTGAGTGAAAGCGAACACAGAGTTTCAGATCTTGAAGATGCTGGTGCGGCTAGTGCAAAGATGAGAAAGGATATCTTAAAAACAACAAGAATGCAGGAAAAAATAATCCATCACCTGAAAGATGATGCCAGGATGAACAATGTGAGAATATTTGGGATCAATGAGAAGGAAGGAGTTAATACAAATGACATAAAAAAAACTGGGGAGAAGTAATCACAGAAAACTTCCCAAATATGAGGAAACAATCCAACATCCAGGTCACCGAAGCATACAGAGCAACAAATAACTTCAACCCAAGTAGAAACACACCGGGACATATAATAGTTAAGATCCCAGAAATCCAACACAAAAATAATATACTGAAAGCTGCTAGAGAGAAGAAGCAGCTCACATTCAAAGGAAAACCCATCAGAATTACAGCCAACTTCTCTACACAAACAATGAAGGCAAGGAGAGCATGGAGCAGAGCTCTTCAAGTCCTGTACAAAAACAAATTCCAGCCCAGACTGTTATACCCTGCAAAACTCTCTTTCAAGTTTGATGGAGAAGTGAAATACTTCCACAACAAAGAACAACTAAAGAATTTCATGATGACAAAGCCATCCCTTCACAGGCTGCTGAAAGATGTTCTAGAGAGAGACCACAATGACCAGGACTCCATGAATGAGAATGGAAGGAACCCACTAAACAGGACAGACAATTAAACACAGGTTACAAAGGAGTAAACAACAGCAGGTAAATATCATGACAAACATAAGTCAGCACATTTCAATTATAACCATCAATATAAACGGACTCAATTCTCTGATTAAGAGAAATAGACTGGCACAGTGGATTAGGAAACAAAATCCAATAATATGCTGTATACAAGAAACAAACCTAACTCAAAAGGACATTCATAGGTTCAAAGTCAAAGGATGGAAAACAATACTACATGCCCCAGCACCTCAGAAAAAAGCAGGAGTAGCAATTCTGTCCTCAGACAGACTCAACTTCAAACCAAGAATGATCATACAATACAAAGAAGGCCACTATATGTTGGTCAGGGGAAAAATTCAAGAGGAAGAGGTAACACTCATAAATATCTATGCAGCAAACACAGGAGCACCCAATTATGTAAGAAAAATCTTAACAGACATGAAAAACTTAATGTCTAAGAACACAATTTTAACAGGAGACCTTAACACACCCTTATCTCAAAAAGATTGATCAACCAGACAAAAAATTAGCAATGAAGTAGCAGAACTGAACCAGAACTTGGAACAAATGGACCTGGTGGACATATACAGAGTGTTCCACCCAACCACAGCTGAATGCACATGTTTTTCAGCTGCACACGGGTCATTTTCCAAAATAGACCACATACTAGTCCAGAGGTCATGCCTAAGTATATGCAAGAAAATAGAAATTATCCCATGCATATTATCTGACCACAGTGCAATGAAACTGGAACTAAATGACAAAAGAAACCAGAAAAACCTGCTAAATTCATAGAAAGTAAACAATACCCTACTCAGCAATCAATGGGTCACAGAAAAATTAAACAGGAAATTCAACAATATCTACAATTCAATGAAAATTCAAGTACAACTTACTGGAACTTATGGGATGCAATGAAAGTTCTTAGAGGGAAAATCATAGCTAGGAACTCACACATTAGGAAAACAGAATGGGAACAAATTAGCACCCTAATGTTGCACCTCTGACAACTAGAAAATGAAAAGCAAACAAAACCCAGAGCACAAAGACAGGAAGAAACCATAAAGATTAGAGCAGAAATTAATTCAGTTGAGACGAAGAAAACAGTTCAAAGAATCTGCAAATCAAAAAGTTGGTTCTTTGAAAAACTAAATAAAGTTGATAAGCCTCTAGCCAACCTCATCAAAAAGAGGCAAGAGAAAATTCAAGTACAAGCAATAAGGAATGAAAAGGCTGAAATCTCCACAGACCCAGCGGAAATACAGAAGATTATCAATAGTTCCTTTGAGAATCTTTATGCTCACAGAATAGAAGACACAGAAGAAATGGACAGATTACTCGAAATGTACAAATTACCAAAATGGAAAGATATAACAACTCTCAATAAGCCAGTAAGAGCCAACGAAATATGAAATGTAATAAAAAGCCTAGGACCAAGAAAAGTCCAGGTCCTGATGGATTCACAGCTGCATTCTATAAGAAATTTGTAGAAGATATAATCCCCACACTCCACAAACTCTTCATTGAAATTGAAAAGGAAACAGTCCTCCCAAAATCATTTCTGGAGCGAAGTATAATACTGATTCCAAAACCAGGGAAAGACACAACTAAAAAGGAGAACTACAGGCCAATCTCCCTCATGAACATAGATGCAAAAATACTCAAAAAAAAAAAAAAATCCTGGCAAATAGAATACAGCAAATCATCAAGAACATCATATACCATGACCAGGTAGGATTCATCCCAGGGATGCAAGGATGGTTCAATATTTGAAAATCTATAAATGTAATACACTACATTGATAGACTGAAATCTAAAACCACATGATCATCTCAATTGATGCAGAGAAAGCTTTTGACAAAGTCCAACACTCATTCATGTTCAAGGTCCTACAGAAAATTGGAATAGATGGACTCTATCTTAACTTGATAAAAGACATCTATGACAAACCAAAAGCTAATATAATCTTAAATGGGGAAAAACTGAAATCTTTTACTCTTAAATCAGGTATAAGACAAGGATGTCCTCTATCACCCCTCCTATTCAATATAGTCTTGGAATCCTTAGCAACAGCCATTGGAAAAGAAGGAGAAATAAAGGGAATAAGAGTAGGTAAAGAAGAAGTTAAATTATCACTATTTGCAGATGACATGATACTTTACTTGGAAGACCCCAAAAATTCCACCAAGAAACTACTAGAACTGATATGGAAATTCAGTAGCATAGCAGGATACAAAACTGCGGTTCGATCCCCAGCACCACATGCCATACCAGCCCCTCCCCACAGGGCAGGCTGAACTGACCTCTCCCCTCTCCCCTGCAAAAAAAGAATCCGTGATGTGTAGTGAGACACTGTAATAAATAAATTAAAAAAAATTAATACTCAAAAGTCAATCCTCTACACAGATAACAAGTACACTGAAAGAGAAATAATAGAAACAATACCTTTTACAATAGCACTGTGGAAAATGAAATACCTTGGGATTCACTTAACCAAGGAAGTCAAAGATCTTTTCATGGAAAATTACAACATCCTAGGAAAAGAGATTATAGAGGATTTCAGAAAATGGAAAGATATTCCCTGCTCCTGGATAGGAAGAGCCAACATCGTGAACATGGCCATACTCCCAAAATTGTTGTACAGATTTAATGCAATCCCTATCAAACTGCCACCAATATACCTCCCAGACATAGAGAAATCATTCCTAAAATTTATTTGGAACCACAAATGACCTAGAATAGCAAAGGCAATCTTGGCCAATAAAGACAAGGCAGGAGGCATCACAATTCCTGATTTGAAATTATACTACAAAGCCACTGTAATAAAATCAACATGGTATTGGCAACAAAATAGACCAGAGGATCAATTGAATAGATTAGAAGGTACAGAAGCATCTATGAACACATTCAGCCATCTGATCTTCGACAAAGGGGCCAATCATACTTACTGGAAGAAGGATAGCCTCTTTAACAAATGGTGCTGGAAAACTTGGCTTTTTACATGCCAAAAACTAAAACTTGACCCAGCTCTATCACCAGCCACTAAGTTAAAGTCAAAATGGATTAACGATCTAAACATTAAAGCAGAAACACTCAATCTCCTGGAAGAGAAAGTAGAAGGAACTCTTGAAGACATAGGGGTAGGTAAAGAGTTCATGAACAAACATATATTCACATGCGAAGCACTTGAAAGAATCAACAACTGGGATCAAGTCTTCTTAAGGAGCTTCTGCATGTCAAAAGAAATTGTCAACCGAGTGAAAAGACAACCCACAAATTTTGAAAAAATCCTAACTAACAAGCAATCAGACAGAGGTCTGCTGTCTAGAATATATAAAGAACTAAGATATAACAGGGCCCTCACATTTAAAGACCCAATTCAGAAATGGGCATCTGAGATGAACACATACTTCTCAGAGGATGAAATTAAAGAAGTGAATAAATATATGAAAAAATGCTCCACATCACTAGTCATCCATGAAATGCAAATAAAAACAACACTGAGGTACCATCTCACTCCAGAAAGAATGGCTATCGTAAGGAAATCAACCAACAACAAATGTTGGAGAGGTTGTCAGGAAAAGGCAACACTTCTCCACTGCTGGTGGGAATGTAGACTGGTACAACCATTGTGGAGGTCAGTGTGGAGACTCCTCAAAACAGTAGGACTGGAAATCCCACTCAAGCTGGTTATCCCCCTACTAGGAATTTTCCCAGAGGAACTGAAAACATTGTATCATAGTGATATATGTGTATCTATGTTTATAGCAGCACACCTTGTGATAGCAAAATCTTGGAAACAACCAAAATGTCCATCACATGAGGAATGGTTGAAAAAGATGTGGTATTTCTATATAATGGAGTATGGAGTATTACTCAGCTATTAAGAATGATAAGTTTGAAGCATTTATACTGAAGTGGATGCCACTTGAACATATACTCATAAGTGAAATAAACCAGACACACATGTGTAAATATCATATAGTCTCCCTAGTATAACAAGCGAAAAGCAGAAATACAAAAGGAAACGTACAAGTAAAATCAATTGAGTCAGATTTGGCAAAGTGAATGGCATATGCTGCAGGATACTAATCAGCTGGTTAACAACTAAATTCACAGATCAGAATTGGAGAAATAAAAGAGCCACAAGGCCACCCAACATTTTGGCCCTAGCCTTTCAAGTTCAGCAAAGGCTCAGGACATAGGAGAACCTGTACTGCAACATCATGAAAGTCCGTTGAGCTCCAAATTTTCTGAACAAGGAGATTATGGAGCCACAAAGGAAAGAGATCAAAGCTCTATAGTGTGCCTGGGGAGAGTCACATGGAGAGAAAACTTTCTCTCAGGCTCACACAGAGAGCAAACTGGTCAAGCATTGGCTGTGACTCATCCACATGGATGACACAGACAAAGGATCTAGAGAATAAGGTACAGGACTACAAGATAAACCCTGAAGGGACTTCACTGACCTCATAAGTAACAAAAAGTACATGTATTGGTATATAGGTCTTGCTCTATCTAGGTCTTAACCATCCAGCAGAAAAGTATAAAAATGAGGTATACATCGCGGGGCCATAATAATAAGTTGAGCTGTAAATGGCTATGGTCGACAACTTCTTCGGATAACTCACTATTGTGGAATGCTGGACTGTGTTGGATTGTGTCGTTGAGTTCAGGCACCTAAATTAGTTAAATGACAATGGAGTGCCCATCTTTGACAGGTGTAGACAAAGGAAGGGGTATAGAAAGGAAGAATCATGATGTGTGTGTATGGACAGTACAGTTGGGATAGATAATGCTGTGCTTCTACATAATCCTATGAGAGGCAAGATTTGCACTAATGGTGGTTGGACAGGATATTATGTCAGTTTCTAGTACTATGAACAACCAGTAGGAAAATAACCAGTTAGAAAGTATTAATTATTGAATCTTTGATGTAATTCAGGTATAAAAAATAAGATACGCAAACAGCTACACTCTCTTAATTTACTGTTAAGAGACATACGGTATAATAATGTCTGTAAGTATAATATCATGTATGCACCTTGTATGATACCAAAACATTATGAAAATAGTTTGCAATATATTAATTTATCAAATCCATCTTGTCAAGGCATCTTAAAACTGTCTCATTGATATTTGTGCTTCAATAAAATAAAAATTAAAAAAAATAAAAGAGGATGCCCAGTACTGCTTCACCGAGTGGAGAGCGACAAGTGTGCTCCTAGCAAAGTGAGGTGTTTTGAGGAGAATTAATGGAAATTTTAAAAATAGTTTTTAAATTTAAACATTTAGCATATATTTCATTCATATCTTGTATGAATCAGATGAAAAGAGATTTCTACAGAGTCCTGAGTCTGAACTGCATATTTCCTCATAGATCAGTATTAAAATCTCACCCCAAACCTAAAAGCTGAAAAGAGCACCATCCCCTGGCCCACAGGGCCTGAGTCTGGTGTGCTCACTTGTGTTCCCTGGCCGCGGGGAGCCATCAAGGGGAGCCTAATCGTAAAGATGCGATTAGGATGGGCTTTTATCTCAGGAGGAATAGGTGCACCTCCTGCTTGCTGGCAGGGTCGAGTGCCTGTGGCTGCAGGACCAAGATCCCTGACTCCTCGCTGGCTTCTACAGCAGGCTGACCTCAGCTCCTAGGGCCATCCGGCTACCTTGGAAGGGGCCTCCATATTCCAGCCCCTGATGTGCCTCAACCCCTCTTCAGGCCCCACATCTACTATCCAACAGAAGGAACACTGCTTCACATGAAGCTAGGTCTTGTAGCCAGGCCTGTACTCCCTGTAATGTAGGAGGCTGAGGCAGGACAACTGCAAGATCAAGCACAGTTTGAACAATTTATCATGATCCTGTCTGAAAATTAAAAAAAAAAAAAAAAATTAAATGGGCTGGGAATTTAGCTCGGTGCAAAGATCCTGGGTTTATCAATAGCCCACAGAATTTGGCCCAGCTCATTCAAATAACCTTCATATCTTAAGACCAACTCTGTCATTTAACCTAATAATGGAGTAAAAACCACCCTGCTCATAGCCCTAGATATTGTGCAAGGTGTGCACACAGCAGTGGACAATCTTTTTTTTTTTTTTTGGTCCTGGGAATCCAACTCAGGACCTCACATTTGCAAGGTAGACACGGTGCTGCTAAGCTGTATCCCTGGCTTGGCAGGACAGTAATTGACTACTCTTTTGTGGGGACAAAAAAGCCCTCCTTTGAGCTGAGGCAGTGATCCATCTCCTTGGCATCCTCAGGGGGCACTGTGAGTAGAGGTGCCCTCTGGCAAAGCCTGCAGAGCTGCAGCACCTCTCCAACCTGAGGCACTGAATTTGCTTTGACACAGCCTCACAGGACTCCCTGGTGCTTGGAGGTCTAGCCCACTGTGTGGACTCTGCTTCTAGGGGTTACAGTCTGCCTTCACAGTGCCCCAGAGGACCTCTGGCTCCCAAGTCTTGACCGTTCTCCTCCCCCTGAACCATCTTTCATGTTCTGGATGGCCAGCTGTGTCATGTTCTGGATGGCCACTCCTGGGAGCAGCAGCCTCTGCCTGCACCTGATGTCGGTTCTGGCCAGTGGTAAGCCTGGGCCCCCTTGGGCTGTGCGTTGGGTAGTACACGGCGTCATGAATGGCTCTGGGCTCAGCGCTGAAGGCAACTCTGGCTTCTGTGACCCCTCTCGCTCACATTAACATGAAGGAACACATCTCTACCCCAGCTACCCCAGCCCCTTCTCATCTGAATTGTGACCACAATGACTTCCACACTCATTCACCAAGCTGGGTAACACCACAGGACCTTCTGGATACAGGGGCTGGTGTCTCTGACCACGATCCCTCCTAAGTAATCAGATGGCCCACCTCCCTTGGATAGTCCAGAATTATAGCTTTCAGGTGCTCTAGTGTGGGCCCAACTTGTGCTTAGGGGCCGTAGTATGTGGAAGGCCCGTGGCAGCACTTTCCAAGGACATAAGGGAAGGATTGTCAAACACTTGTCACTAGTGAAGAAATGGAGGCGCACACGGGGCTCCAATAACCTGCCTTCGGCTACAGAGCCCATCATGTGACAGAGGATCAAGTGACAGAAACTTACAAGTGACAGTTCTTACCTCTTCCATGCCTGTTGACTGCTCTCAGGGCAAGAACAGTGCCCACGCTGTGAGAACAGCACGAGGCAGCTCTGGGCTCAGGGCTACTCATCTCAGGTGGGTTCTCGTCTGGTATTGGGTTAGGAAATACCTGCTCAGCTCCTTGCTGGCGCTCTGCTCCCAGCTCCAACCCAGTGCTGTAGCACAAGGCTTCAAGGGGCTCAGACAAGTTCTTCCTGAATAGTGGCTGGAGTGGGGCTGGGGGTGGGGCGCGGGTGGACGCAACCAGGTAGAGTTGGGCGGAGCACCCCTTGGGGGCAGATCTGCAGCAGAGCAGCCTCTGGGTGGGAGAGGACTGCCTAGTTCTCAGCCGCAGGCTCCGTATTCCGCTTACTGCTACCCACAAAGGCGTGCTGGCAGGTTGGTCTCTGTGCCTGCCAAGTCCATTGTTTTCTTCTAATGAAAACTTCCCTCCTGGCAGGCCTCAGGCTGGTGGAATCTCTGCATCCCCACCGCAGGGTACCAGGCAGAGAGGAGGGCACACGGGGTGCAGGGGTGGGCTTGGGGGCTGGGGTGGAAGTGCCTCCCTGGAAGCCTTGCTTCGCTGAACCAATGGCGTCTCATTCTTGGAAATCTGAACTGGACGATCCAGAGAGCACAGGCTGGGTGGCAGAAAGAGCAATAGACAGGCACAAATATGCAAGGAGAAGAGAAGAGGGGAGCTGAGCCTCAGTGCTGGGCTACTGAGCACGCCTGAGACAGATACAGGGTCACGGAATGCCATGGAATGGAATGCCACGGGAATGCAGCAATGTACGCATCCTGTGGATCCCTCACCCTCCATCCTGGCCCATCCATGTATTCCAGGGAGCTGGAGTCTCAGGCATTGCGACCATGAGGATGGTGCAGCTGCAAAGAAAATCCAATGAAGAGCGACCGTGATAAGAAAAAGAATTCTGGACCGGGGATGGATATAGCTCAGTAGCACAGTATCTGCCGGCAAGTCCATGGTCCTGAGTTTGATTCAGTACTAAAGAAAAAAAAAAAAAAATTCAACTACTTTAAATGAGAAAAAATAAATTATCTAATTTAAAAGAGATAATTCCATGGGCTTCCCCTCCTCTCTAGGCTGATTAATTTAGAGGTATGGCAATGCCACGAAGCTCTCATGTTTCCTAAATCTCTCTTGTCACCCTCAGAGGTTTGCTTGTCCTTCCAGCCTGACTTTTTTCTTTTCTTTTTTGCAGAATTGGGGATTGAACCCAGGACCTTGTGCTTGCCAGGCAAAGCGCTTATTCTACTGAGCTATCTTCCCAGCCCCTCTAGCCTGATTTCTTGCACAATTCTGAGAGACTGTGGCAGTTCCAGACAATGACACCCAGAAATAAAGGAAGAATGTCTTTCCTGTGCTCTATAAGAAGGGTTGACAGTCTCCTCTACACCCCCAGCAAGTGCTTCTCTTGCCTCCCTGGACACCACTGCACCCATGTCCACCAGGCTCCTTGCCTGGGGGGCCAGGCTGGGTGCAGGGTAGCCCCATGCCACTGCGCCCAGGCACTGGACAGCTGGCCCTGCCTTCCGTGAGGCAGAAGATGGGGAGCAGCAGGTTGGCCCTGCCTGGCACCTCATGCATCATGTGGTAAGACCCTTGCACGGGCTTCCTTCAACACACAAGACGCAGTGAACAGCCAGGGCTCCACTGGCCAAGCGAGGCCTGGTTTCAGTGGGTGCCCTTAGGAGAAGAGCTGAGAGGTAAGTGCGGGTCCCAAAGGCACCATTATTTTCCAGTGTTCTATGGGACCCAAAGGTCTCTGTGTCTGTACACTTACACAGGGTAAGCTGGCCTGACTGCTGCTGCTTCTTTTCTTTTCTTTCTTTCTTTCTTTCTTTCTTTCTTTCTTTCTTTCTTTCTTTCTTTCTTTCTTTCTTTTTTTTTTTTTTTTTTTTTTTTTTTTTTTTTTTTTTTTTTTTTTTTTTTTTTTTTTTTTTTTTTTTTTTTTTTTGTATTTTAGATTGGACTCGTAGTGATCTGCCTATTTACAGCCTCCTAAGAGCTGGGGTTATAGGCATGTGCCACCATGCCCAGATTCAAATGGTGTCTCAGCATGCCCCAGGGGGCGGGGCCAGCACCGCGGGCCAGGATTGAACCTCTGGCCCCAGCGCCCACTTGCAGGCACTGAAATCTGTTGAACTATTTGGCCAGTCCCTATTTTTGCATTTTAGGGAAAGGTCTACAGGGTGTTCAGGGTCTCACTACTAGATCAGAATCTTAGTGATTCTCCTATTTACAGCCTCTCAAGTGCTGGACAACAGGCACATCACCAAACCCAGTCTCAATCAACTTCTCAGCTTGCCCCCGGGTTGGGGCCAGTACAGCAGGCCACGCCCCAAGGGTGGGGCCGGCTGCCTTCCTACTTCCCTTCCTCCTTTTCTCACTTGCTCTGTTCCTCTCTCCCTCTCTGCTTCCCTCCCTCTTTCTGGTGGTGACGGTGCAGCAGGAAACTTGCATTGCCCACAGGTTTCCTGCTGCCCCTGCTGCCCACTCAGGGACTAGACGTGGAGAGTCGCCCTAGAGTGCAGGGGCATGGAAGGCAGCCACTTGGGTATGGGTCCCATCTGCCACAGGGAAACTACATCCTGGTCACTGGCAGTCACCAGCAGGCTGCTGTCTGCACTCTTGGAGAAGAAGGGTGGCTCGTTCCTGGAATGCAGGCATGTGGACGGACACATGGCCTCCTGCCAGAGAGAGGACCACATTCTCTGGTGGTGCAGCCTAACTAGGCATGGGCGCCCTCCCCACAGCTTTCCTACCCCTTTGCTTTCTCCCCCTAAAACAAATAGCTACTGCTACCTTGCAGGCCACACGCCTTCAGTCCAGGACGGGAAGGGACCCCAAAGCTCCTAGACTGTGAGGCAGGGAGGAAGTCAGCTGGGTCAAGGTGCAGGGCTTTCCAGGCCCCCTCCCCAAGCCCGCAGGGCTGGCCTGAGGCAAGCTGGGGAGGTGGACTGCATTGATGAAGACTGAAACTGCTCCTTTTGGTGGCCTGTGGACACCAGGTGTTGGGTTCCGGAGGGAGGCTGGTGTTACTGCCCTGGTAGTACAGGGACAGGGCTGCCCTGATCCTCCCTCGAGGAGGGTGTTGGGTTGTGTTGGGGGAGCCCTCCGCTGACCTGCAAACCTTATGGAGTATCTCTGGGCTGGCAGAGGGCTCATGGGCTAGGCTCCAGCACCTTGGCCAGGTCTGAACTCTATGGGCCTCGGGCCAGGGCGCGCCAAGGGCTGCAGGCCAAGCCCCTCTCTCACGCCTCTGTGCCTGCCATCCTAGCTGGCAGAGCCAAGTTGCATTTTCAGGGTTCACAGCTGCCAAGTGCCACACGGCTGCAGCTTCCCCATGAAGTCTGGGCCCCCGGGGCCTTCTGGCCAGGAGATTTGGCCACAGAAAAGGGAACCAGTGGGAGACAGAGGGCGGGCACGACTTAGCTGGACCCGACTTCCAGATGTGTACAGCTGTGCAAGCCGGGTTGGGTGACTCCAGGAGAGTTCTGGGGAGATGCCTCAGGCCTGCGGCCAAGGAGGGGCTGCGGTGACTCCACAGCTCCACCGGTTACCAGCTGCCATGGCCCCTCTCAGTTTTCTTGGTTGCAAATAAATACAGCTACCATCTGAGCACCTATTAGTGTCCATGTACCTTACCTACTTTATCTTCCTGAAGGTTTCACAGGCTGGGTGTTATCCATGTTCTGCTGGTGGCAGGGGCCCTACCCCGTGGGCCCGTGCGGGGCAGGGACCTGGGATTTGAAGCTGTCTCCTGACACTGGGGCAGCTGCTGAGTGGGGCCATGGATGTCCTAGCAAGACTTTCATGTGAGACAGCAATGGAGACCGCCCCTCCTGAGCCCTTAAGTTCAGGGAAAAGAACAATGATTAAGAATTTCTGCCTTGCCAGGCGTGGTAGCGCATGCCTGTAATCCCAGCACTCGGGAGGCTGAGGCAGGAGGATTGTTGTGAGTTCGAGACCAGCCTGAGCTACAAAGTGAGCTTAAGGCCAGCCTGAACTGCATAGTGAGACCCTGTCTCAAAAAGACCAAAAAAAAGAGAGAATTTCTGCCTTCATGTGGGGAAATCACTCGGGATTACCCATGGGGTAGCGCTGGCCTGTGAGGGTTGGGGTGGGAACCAAGGGCTGCCCCGCCCATCAACCCACCTCTTTTGGCTAGAGTCCCTGAGGAGGCGAAAGGAGAGAAGCAGGGAAGGGGAGAGAAGGGACGAAGCGGAAGGTGGATGAGCTTTCCCTCTCAGCCTCCAGTTCAAATGGAAAAGGAGATGGCAAGGGCTGCACAGAGACCCTCTAGTCCACTGCAGTGTGAGGCCAGTGGGTAGACAGCAGTACCTTCCTATCTCACTGCATCTGCCACTTGCTTTTCACATATGGTGGTAGAATATTGGGGTGAAGAGAGCCTGCCGAGAGCACTTGGGGTGCTAATGCCTGTTAGTGATAAAAGCATCCATCTTGTGTGGTCCTGAGGTGTGGGGAGGCTGTCCCCCCTCCTGCCCCTTGCTCTTGGATGGAAAGGCAAGTCTTTGCTCAGACGCTTTCACACTGGTGGAAATTGGGCAGGCTGTGCAGGTGCTGGGGCTGCCCTTGTCCACCCGTCTGGCAATGTAAACAAGTACAGCCATGATGGAGAACAGGAGCGACATTTGGCAGAAAGTGAGAAGAACCATCCTGTGACACAATGACCCTGACACTAGGCATTTACCCGAAGGAAACGAAACTCTCACAGCAAGCACACGTCTCTACTAGATTCACTGCAATGTAATCAAGTTGGGATTACCCACGGGGTTACTACTGTGTTCCCACTGACAGCAGTGAAGATGGGGAGCTCATCTAAGTGTTCCTGGATGCCCCTGGGTACAGAAAAATGTGGGGTAGACATATAGCGGAATATTATTCAGCCACAAAAAGGATGAAATCCTGTCCTTTTCAGCAACACAGATAGAAACAGAGGAGATTAAATAGGAGGCAAGCACAGAAAGACAAGAAATTGACCTTGCCCACAGAGGGAATTGAACAAGTTGATGTCTTGGAAGAGCAGTGTAACTGCTACCACTGTCTGAGGAAGGTGTGGAGAGTGCAGGTGTGCCCTGGAAGTCCCATGTCCATGTTCCTGCTGAAGGCTGTGGTGGGGAGGTGGACAGATGCCCATTCCTCCCCAGCCATTATATCTGGCCTGTGGTGGACTGCACACTTGTGGTCAACCTGTTACACCTAGTTGAACTGAATTAGCTTGGTGCTGCCTGCGGGAGGTCCTCTAGAACACTGTGTCAGCAGCGTGAGAGGCAGGACTGGAGAAGAGCTGGGCAGAGGCTGTTAGGGAAGTGATAGAAGCTGTTGGGGGGCTGTTGGAAGCTGCCGGTGCTCTTGGGCTATTCTCCTGGGGGACCTTGTCATGCCGGCTTTCCTGCTCAATACTGCTGATGATAGATGCAGTTCATTTTGGGGAGCCCTTGTCCTCACCTTGAGCAACACTTTCTTCCCCTCTGGCTCTGGAGGGGAAGATGGTATACAGCTATCTCCTGGTGAAGCTTGTCATGCTGGCTTTCCTGCTGGGAACTCAGCTTTCCTTATCACAACCTCACTGTTGCTGAGGACCGCTGTGGTACCTTTGGGAGAGCTCTGGTGCTTACCTTGAGTGTTGCTTCCTGGCTCCAGTGCAGACCCCTCAGCCTGCTAGCACAGATCCTTCATCCTGCTGGCACAGACTTTCTAGCTTCCACCTTTGGGCTGGAGGTCTTTAGCTGGACTCATGCAGGATTTTTTTTTTTTTTTTTTTTTGGCAGAACCAGGGATTGATCTCAGGTCCCTGTGCTTGCCAGGGAAGCACTTATTCCACTGAGCCATTTCCCCAGCCCTCATGCAGGATGTTACTGGAGGATCCAGGCCCTCAGCTGGATTCTTTGGTCTTTAGTGTGTGGACAGATTTCCTGCACTCTTTGTATATGATTCTTTGGGTAATTCATTATGAAATAACCTTATAAAATGTGTCCTGCGTTGTACTGTACCCTTTGCAAACCCCCACACTAAGACACAGGCCCCTGTGGGTGATCCAGGATGATTTCCTCATTTCAGAATTCTTAAAGTAATCATGATTGTAGGGCTCCTTTTCCCTAATAAAGTAACTTACTCACAGGTCCCAGGGGCCAGGGCTCAGACATGGCAGGGTGGGCTAACAAAGAAGAAAATCAACATTTTAAAAGACAGAAATGCAAAATGATCAGCTCTTCCTTCCCTTCAAATGAGAAGTCACCTAGGAATCTCTGTACATGTTACCAATTCTGGAAAAAAAAATCTTTTTGGTGCTTCGATAGAATTATTAAATCAGATTCCGTGCTGTCTGGGAAGAAGGAAGGATGGGAAGGAAGAGCAGGAGCCCCACACCACGGGGCAGGCGCAGGCTCCACAGGTCGGGAAGTTGTAAACTGCGGGCTTTGCTGGGAGTGCTTGGTAATGATTAGCTGTTAACTATTGTTCACAGCTCATCGGCGGCCCTAATCTACAACCCTTTGGCGCTGTAGATTTCAAAACATTTTTTTAAAATCATAAACTGCATTTTGCAGAGCAGCTCTAAGTTCTGAGTAAAATTAAGCAGAAAGTACAGCGAGTTTCCATATTTCCAGTCCCCACACCACATCCTCCTCCACCCGAAACATTTTTAAAAGCAGTAACAGAATCCTTGGCTCCTCTTCTTTTCCAAAAGCAGCATCTAGATGCAAAATCAAGGCGCTGCTGCTGCTCAGGCTGAGGTGGGCGCAGGCCCCACCTCCAACGCATCCCTGCAGAAGGCGCCCTGTTTTATCACAAAGCACAACACTGCGGCCAAATCTGAACCCTGAGGTCTCAATGTAGAAAAGAGAACTACATTAATGTCTTTTGTCTTAGGAGAAGATCAACACACATGATACTGGCTCGCTATCCTCCTAGCACTTGGTTTCAAACCTGGGCTTGGGAGCCATGGCTCTGAGTCGGAAGGAGGGAGAAGAGCTGGAAAGCACCTTCTGCTCTACAGAAGATCAGAGAGAGCCTAGGTGAAGTTACTCTCTGGGCAGCAGTAGCGACGAACATCAGAACTTTCTGCCCAGCGCTGAAAAGAGCAGGTGTTTGTTCTGAGACTCGGTTTCCCCACCCTGCCACCAAGCGAGGCCCTGCCAAGCCACCAACTAGGGTGTGACAGCTGGAGTGGGAGAGGATAGGGCCCGAGAAACGGCCCAAGCCCTGTGGTGGCTTAGGTAGTGGCTCATCCGGAGCCTGGGACAGAATCAGGCTCTTTGTCCCAGGGCTCTCAGGGCAGCATGAGCAGTGTGGCCCCTGGGGTCTGGGCACCATTCCTCACCCTGGCCAACCGTGGGCCAGGCTCTTGGCTTCTCTCACAGCTTGGCTCACCCTTGAGGCCTGTGTGGGGTCTGACCCAACAGTCTATTATGACCTGTAAAAACCTGCAGTCTGCAGCCTTGCCCTGAGGGCTGGCTGAAAAACACGCATCCCCATTTCTCCAGACCAGCACATCCCTCAAGGCCATTTCTGTGAGTGAAGACCCACCAGGTGTGGTGGCTCTTAGCTGTAACCTTTAAACTCTAGGAGGACAAGGCAGGAGGTTCTCAAATAGGAGTCTAGCCCAGGCAATTTAGCAGTTTAGGTAGATCTTGTCTCAAAAGGGGGTTGGGGTATCACTCAGTGTTAGTCCCTGGGTTTAATGCACACCACTAGGAAAAAAATATCAAGGTGACCACCTTGCTCAGATCAGGGCATGAGAGAGGTGGCAGGCTTGTGGGTGGACTCTGGGCCATCGGGTGGGCGAGGCGGTGAGAGGCAGCTTTTCTTTTTGGTTTTATTTTTTGAGACAGGGTCTCACTAAGTAGCCCAGGCTGGCTTTGAATTCTTGGCGAGCCTCGTGCCTCAGTCTCCAGATTGCTGCGACCACTGGCTTGCCGCCACCACGCCCCGCCCTCTCTGAATCACAACACGTCCCTGCGGGCTAGGAGGAAGGCCACCCAGCCTGGGGGAACACGACCCACCCCTGGTTCCCGAGTGCCAGAGCTCAAGGCTGCTGGAGCCGGAAGCGCGGGCCGGCGACGTCGGTCGCGCAGGCGCGGGCAGGGCTCGCGAGGTCGGGCGTGCGGGGCTGTGCGGCTCGCGGCTGCCCTCTGGTGGGTGCTCGATGCCGCGGCCGGCACCTCCCGCGTCCGGGCCGCGGCAGCCCCGTGTGCAAGCTCTGAGCGAGCCGCTCGCCGGCCGCTGGCGGGTGGGGGCGCTGTGCGCGCACGCGTCACCAGGGCTGTGCAGTGGCGCCCCGCGGAACGCCGCTGGCTTTTCCGCTGCGCCCGACCCCAAGCCGAGCGCCCGACCCCAAGCCGAGCGCGCGACGCAGCAGCTCCCTGGCCCCGGCCGACACGGCCCGAGCGGCTCCATCCCGGCCTAACCCCCCGCAGGCCGAGCGCCCCACGGGCTGGGGTGACCCGTCCGCCCTCCCCGGGTGAGGCCGAGGCGGCGCAGTCTCCGGGCCCCCGGCCCACCCGTTGCCCGTCGACCCCTGCTCGGGGCCTCTCACTCTCGCGGCGTCAGGCCCAGTCCCGGAGTCCCGCTCGCCGCTGCCCTGGCCGGGCGGCGCGGGTCCTTCCCGTGCTCCCGAGTTTCCAGGGCTGCCCGCTGCGAGGCGGCTCGTCCGGCACGCTGCGCCTGGCAGCGCGTGCCACAGAGCGGCCTTTGCCCGAGTCCTGCGGACGCGGCGCACTCTCGCGCCGGTCGGGCCTCCCCGCCTAGGCAGGGCAGGGCGCAGAGCCGCCTCCGGGCCGCGGCGCCGGGGACCGGGACCCGGCCAGGGGCTGGGCTCAGTGAGGCGCCGCGCGGTCACGCGCTCAGGGGAGATATGCAGACGGGCGACCTCACCGGGTCTGGCGCAGGGTCCTGGTCACACGAAAGGCCTAGAGAGGCGCAGATGGCCGGGGACCCAGAGCAAGCTGGTGACCCAGCTGGAGGGAGACCCCGGCTCGCCAGGCAGCCCCTTCCGTATTAGTATTTTTCTTCTTCTTTTTTTCCGGAACCAGGGAAGCCCCTTGAGCTTGCCAAGGAAGCACTTATTTCACGGAGCCATCTCCCAGGCCCCTCGTATTTTATTTTGTATTATTTGGTACAGGGTCTCACAACATAGCTCCAGTTCCTAGTGATCATCCTCGAGTGCTGGGATTGCAGGCATACTCCACCGTGTTCACTCTTTTTGGCGTGGCCAACTCAGCGTGCCCTGAGGCAGGGACAGCATTGCACAACGGGCCGAGGATCCAACCCAGGTCCATGGCCCTGCTTCCTTCGTTTATTGTATGCATTTCTCGAGGTCTGGGGTGAATGCTGGCCTACAGCTGCAAAGATTGTGCTTAACCAGAGCGTGTGTCCCCTGGAGTGTGTGAGGGGAGAGCGTGTGTGAATACAAACGTGCACCCTGACGCTCTTGCTGTCTTTGCGCTGAATGTGAGAGGCACACGCGTGGCGAAATACCCTGTGAGGTCGCAGCAGAGCAGGAAAATTCCAGCAGCAGGGTGCACTGCTCTCACAGTGGGGATTCCGGTGTCCACCACCTGCTTCTCTGCTGGTCGTCCAGCAGAGGACGCTAGTCCTGGGTCACAGCGGGCTCCAGGCTGGGCCCTGTTGGGAACTGGGCCTCACATAGGGAGAGCGGTGGGCAGCAAGCAGAGCTGCCTGTTTCCCTGTAGCTCCTCACTTGAGCTTGGTTTGGTTTAGATCAGAGGTAGTGTTGGATCCTCTAGGAATGCAAACTCTGCTTTGAACTGTATCTAGAGAGCCATTGTGGCTGCCTCCTGCGTAGACCCCAAATCTGTCTTCCTGGAAGCCAGCCCCAGGAGCCTAACACTTTGGGGGTGCTGGTGTAGAACCAAGCTCATGAAATGAGCTCAGCATGCAATGCTTCCTGGCCGGAGCATCACAAATCAACAGTCGTCAGTGACTAGGTGACCTGCTTATGTGTTGGCCAAACCAATACCGTATTATTGCGGTGAACTTCTGCTACTTAAGGGGCAGCGGGGAGGAAAGTGTTCCCCATAATGTGGCGTGCCAGAGGTGTGCTTCCTCACCTGACGGTCCTTGATCGTGTCCAGAGGCAGCGCTGGGTGGGGTCCAGTCCCCTCTGGGTGTCTGTTAAAATGTGCTGTGGGAGTGTGAGTGCGCGCGCTGCCCGCTCCATGGTGTCGCCTCGCCCGGGCCCCGCTCCTGCCGCCGCGCCCAGGGCTGCGGGACATGCGAGAGGCTGAGGCAGGAGGCGGAACCCAAGCAGCGGCGGCGGGCAAGGCGGCGGCGGGAGGAGCCCCCCAGCAGCGGGAGGACCGGCCTCCATGCGTCTCTCCTGGTGACTAGGATGTCGTCGGAGGAGGACCGCAGCGCGGAGCAGCCGCGGCCGCCGCCACCCGCCCCGGAGGAGCCCGGTGCCGCGGCCCCGAGCCCCGCAGCCGCAGACAAAAGACCTCGGGGCCAGCCTCGCAAAGATGGCGCTTCCCCTTTCCAGAGAGCCAGAAAGAAGCCTCGAAGTAGAGGAAAAACTACAGTAGAAGATGAAGATATCATGGATGGGTTGGAGACAACAGAAACAGAAAATATTGTGGAAACAGGTGAAAGAGAAACACATGCCACAAGGTGAACAGCACGATCTCCTAAAAGCTCATGCCTAGGAAGAGTTGAGACGCTGACCATCAAGCAAATCTGGGTATAGATGGGTGTTGTGTGTTTGTAGTCCCTTGCAGCTTAAGAGTGTTGCCTTTATCTTTCAACAACAACATGTGGGAGTAAACTAGGCTGAGTTAAACTAGACTGATAGCGTCCTAACCCTTCAAGGCTTGGGAAATTTTCTATTACCTATCTGAATAAGCTTTCCACCACTTTGGCATT
>PVKA01018617.1:0-43539 GCA_004027165.1 Ctenomys sociabilis | reverse complement strand
AAAAAAAAAAAAAAAAAAAAAAAAAAAAAAAAAGAAATAAAGGCTGGGGTAATAGCTCAGTAGAATAAGCGCTTCCCTGGCAAGCGCAAGGGCCTGAGCTTAATCCCCAGTTCCGCAAAAGAAGGAAAAAAAAATATCTATTTTTCGTTACAAATAATGCTGTTTCAATACATCCTATTTAATCTATCAAGCAGACTTAGCTAAAAACTTATCCCAATAGGCTTATTACCTAGTTACAATTGTGATTATTTATAACTTTTTGAATACTTACCAGACTAATATGCTTATTATATGAAGTATACATGTGAGAGGCCATCATTTCCACGGTACTAAGCTTCTGCGGCTGGAGCAAGGAATTTAACCTGTCCACAATACTGATATCCAGCTCACAACACACCGGGTTTAATTTAATTTGCAATTCTGCCTTCTGAGGAACTGAAGTAAGTCTTGCTTGATTACCCTTTTTAAAAAAAGGCATTAACACATCACTAATCATACTACAAAATTAGGTTAAACCCTTACAATTGCAAGAAACAGCACATAAACTTTGCAGTGATGACAACACAAAAAGATCTCTTACTTGGGCTCCTTTGTTCTCGGAATGCTTGTAATGAAGCTGAAGACACACAGGGGGGTGAGCATCGGCTCCTTCATTAGAGTGGAACGTTAAAAGCTGAAAAAGAGAGATGGAGATAGATTAAGTGTAATACTAAGCTAGCACTCACATGTGACCTCACAGAGGTGCCAACATAATGAGGGCAAGAACACTGAAGTCAGAACACAGCTGACTCAGCTGCCTTCCAGTTACTTTCTAGCAAAGCAACCTTAGACCAGCTAATTAACAGAAACTCAGTATCTCAGCTGCACAACTCAAGTATTCAAATAAAACAAAGCCTGAGAAAGGCCTATAGGCTAGGGGTAGAGGCACACACCTGTAATCCCAGCACTCAGGAGACTGAGGTAGGAGGATGGCTGTAAGTTCAAGGCCAGCCTGGGCTACATAATGAGCTCAAGCCTGGCTTGAACTGCATTGTGAGAACTTTCCTCAAAAAGAAAAAAAAAAAAAAAAAAGATTATACAAAAAAATTGAAACAGTAATAATAATGTTACTTTGCTAATTTTAAGAAGTTTCTCTAGGTCACATTTTGTTTGACAGTAGAAAAAAAATCAGATTACTAGAACACAAAACCCTCCACCTATCTCAAGTACTGCTTAGCTCACAACAGGCATTCAGAATGCACTCAACAACTGAATTTTTAGAAATGAAGTATCCCAAAATGAATAAAATGAAAGTTAAAAATTTTAACTTACTTAAAATCATCTTAGATGCCATACTTTAAAATGTTTCAATAAAACAAAGACAAAAAAATGATAATACTCCTTTATAACATTTTTATACATTTTACACATTTTTTAAGAAAATCACTTGCTGTTCATGTAATTCTTTAAAAAGGCAGATTTAAGCCGGGCATGGTGGCGCATGCCTGTAATCCCAGCACTCGGGAGGCTGAGGCAGGAGGATTGTTGTGAGTTCGAGACCAGCCTGAGCTACAAAGTGAGCTTAATTAAGGCCAGCCTGAACTGCATAGTGAGACCCTGTCTCAAAAAGACAAAAATAAAAAAATAAATAAAAAGGCAGATTTAAAGAATAATTACAAAGGAAATAAATAGCATTTACCTCTGTATAGTGAGGAGGAACAGAATGAAAGTCGGTTGGAAACAGACACTCTAAAAGCTCCATTTGGCCAATGGACACATCAGTGCTAAAATACCGCAGTGTGGATCTTTGTCTCTGTTCATAGGATACTTTGATGCCAGTACCTATAAATCTATTATTCAAAACAAACAAACAAACAAAACCAGGGAGCATTTAAGGGTATCCATCTACTTCTAGATTAAACAATATATCATAAGTAGTCAGAGAATAATACATGTTAATAATATATACTGATTTAACACTCATTTTGACAAGTTCAAGTGAGCATTAACTAATATAATTTATTCCTAAGGATAGTAACCAGAAAGACTGCTTTAATTTCCTATTCCTTTGAAAGAGAAAAACTAAGAGAAACTGCTCCTTTTAAACTCTGTTCTTGGGGCTGAGGAGATAGGTCAGCAATCTAAGAAGCAAGCAGCCTGGGAAGCCTAGAACTCTAGGTGCACTGTGCCAGGGGCACATGCCTGTAATCCCAGCACTAGGAGACTTGGACAGGAGGGTCACCATGAGTCTGAGCTGCACAGCAAGCTCTTGATCAAATAAATAAATAAAAGATTTTTTAAAAGTCTGTTATTTTAAAACTGCTGAGTTCTGTATCTGCTTCATGGCTTTGGAATTACTTTCTCGACCCCTGTAATTATAAGAGCATAGAACATAGGAAATGCCTGGTGGAACCATTGTAGCAAGTGTTATGAACCGACAACCCTTCACCTACTCTTGTATCCGAGGATTTTGCCCTGAAGACTGCTGGGCTGTCTCACCTGCTTCCTGCTTCATACAACTCCTGTGCATCACAGAGAAGCCCTGGACCACCACAGATCAGGGCCTGATATTCTGAGAATGAACCTGATCAGTGCCGTCAATGTACATCAAGCTGCCTCCAAACCCTGGGTGTCATATCAGTGTTTCTGCTTCCCCTTGCACTTAATAAAATTAGTTGTTGCTGGGAAATAAAATGTATTTATTTCCAAATACTGCTATTTTTCTATATTAAAAATTTATATTTCAATTGATAAAACATTTTCAAATTATAAAAATGCAAAAATAGGTTTTTCTAAATTGTCTTAAAACATCATGCAATTTGTTAAAAACTTCAGTTGATGGAATACAAATGAAGTCTACCTTCAATTTCTCTGGGTTTTATTGCTTTTGTTTTGAGACAGGGCCTCACTAAATATTTGAGGGTGGCATCAAACTCACTATATAGCCCAGACTGGCCTCGAACTAACAGCCATCCTTCTGACTCAGTCTCCCGAGTACTGGGATCATAGACATACATCACCACACCCAGCTAAGAAAAATCACCTTAAATGAATTCTCATTCTCTCTCTCTCTCTCTCTCTCTCTCTCTCTCTCTCTCTCTCTCTCTTCCCTTCTCCCTCTCTCCTTCCTTCTCTTTCTTTCTTTTAAGCAGGGTTTCACTACATAGTCCAGGCTGGCCACAAACTCACAGCAATCCTCCTGCCTCAGCCTCCCAACGTGATGGGATTATAGGTGTGTTCTACCGTGCTCAGCTGGTTTATGTAAGGTTTTCAAACTGGCAGATATTTGAAACCTTGTCAAAAAAGGTGGGGAAACATCTTTATAACTTCATTATAAATATCATGGCCCTAATCTGTACAGTATTTTTTGAGGTATCAAATCTACTTTGTATACTACTCTTAACACTTCAAAAATATTACAATAAAAGAAAAAAATAGGTATTTTCTAAAAAGTCAATGAGTTTAAACCATCACTCAACAATCTACAATATAAATAATATTTACATGTTATTAATATCATACCTAATATTCAATAATCTCTTCAACTACTAGGACTCAACTTATTATGGATTACTGGCAAATTGGACAGCTTTTTATAGTCTCTGAAGAGATAGAATATGTAGTGCCAAAGCTCAGGGTCGGCCCTGGCATACTTCCCACCCCTTGGCCAGCAGTTTGTGGATTGTTTCCATGTCCCTTCTTCTGAGTTCTGCTCTCTGAACTAATGCCAGTGACAGCAAGAACATTTTCACGGCTGTAACAGTGGCAATGAGATGAGAGCAGAACAATCCAAGAAACTGGGCAAACCTGGGGTGAAGAGCCACCGTATCTTCACTGTCGCACAACCTGAACAACAGTGTTGATGGTACGTGCCTTTGTAGCCCTGCAAGAACACTCCACTCGTTTATCAACCAGACATTAACTATAGAAACAAATGCAAACAGGCAGACAGATGGGGCGAACATCCACAACTGGCTCTTTCTCAAGGATATTAATGAACATAAAGGAGTTTACCTAAGGTGATCGTGTGAGCAAGCTTCTGCAAACACTGCTCGGAAAGACTTAAAATCTTCTGCTGAAAATCTTGCTGGATCGATCTTTTCTATACAAGTAAAGAAAGCTACAGCCATCGGTGTCAATGGATTGAGGTTCAATGATGTCTCAGGTGGAGATAAAGGATCAATGTGAAGCACGGAGACTGAAAACGTTCCAATAGCTAGTCTAAAAATAAGCTCAGGCCTGGATTCATCCACTGAAATGGATCTAGCCGGGAGCACTGAAAGACATGTGTTCAAGTTACATATCTGTAACTTTGATACTTAAAGATAATTCATGTACCAAGATTATACACCATTCACTCATGTACTAGTTTTAAAAACAGTGGCTCACACAATTAAAATGACATTATTAAAGAGTTAGGGCAAAATGAGTTATTATCTTGCTGTATCTTATATCCAGAATCTCTGATACTTCAAGTACAAAAGAGTATATTACAGTCTGGCGTACATACACGCCTGTAATCCCAGCACTTTAGGAGGTGGGAGCATTGTAGGATCAGGTCCCACCCGGATGACTTAGCAAGACCCTGTCTCAAAATAAAATATAAATAAGGCTGGGAATGTAGCTCAGTGCAAAAGTCCTGGGTACAATCTCCAATTCCAAAAATAACAAAGCATATATTACAATCATAATACAAGAACAAAGTTTTTGTACTAATAAAACTACATTGAAAAATCAAGATGAAAGCTGTGCATCAAATTTTCTTTAAGCCTATTTCAACTAAGGTCTTCAGGGAGGAGCTAATATAACTTAGGTATACAGTGCTTATCTACCATGTGTGAGGCCCTGGGCTCCATCTCATCACTGCCCAAGAAAAAACCCCAAATGCAAAGCACAAAGTTCCCTTTTAAGGACTATATAGGCAGTGAAAAAATAAACACACAAACAAAAAGACACAGGGACAGAGTTAGGGAACAACTCAGCAGTAGAGTATGCCTGGCAGGAGCAAAGCCCTGGGTTAGATCCCCAGCAACAAGAGGAAGGAAGGGAGAAAGAGTGGGAGGGACAGAGGGCAGGAAGGCGGGAAGGAGGAAAATGGGATGGTTTATGGAGACTCCTAAACTGAAATAATAGTAAAAAGAAGAAAAAGTTTACTTTTCCACTAACAATATCACAATATGTGAAGGAGTCCCTTGCTATTTTGTGGTTCAACTTTCACAGACTCACTGTTTTGCAGGTTTTCAAAATTATTAACCTAAATAATTTATTACAATTTTTTGCTCTATCACAGGATTTGGCGGTACCATACAGTATACATATGTTATAAAAATTACATAGGTTAATGAGTTCAGAAAATGGTTAAGAACATTAGAAATGTCTTTGTAAGTGGGAAAGGTTTACGAAAGTGTTGAAAGGGTTTATAAAGTCTTTAAAAATATATAAACACTAAAATAAATATAACAGCGGCTACTTCACTGAGTTTTCACTTATCGTGGAGGTGTCTGGCACATAACCTCCATGACAAGTGAGGAACCACTATACACAAGAATTTGAGCAATTGTTCTAAAATACTTCACCATGACTTGTTTAACAATTTTTCATTTTCCTTCTAAACTTTGTCCAATGCCGCAGACTTAAAAAAAAGCTTATGAAAGACAAAACAAACAAAAAAGCAAGGGTAGAGTACCTGGCTAGTCCTAAATTTAATCTCCATCATTAAAGCAAAAATAAACTAACATTTATTTAAGAAAAATTAAGGGGGGGATAAAAAAGAAGGCAGAAAGATATTTTTTTAAAGAAATATTTTTCTTTTAATTTTTAAATTTTCCACACTTCCAGCAGAAACTGACAGTGAGCATCTAGTGGTACTGACCTGCCTTCTGCAAGGGCACAGGGTGACCCAGGCTGGGTGGAAACGCTGGCCCTCTCACCGGCTGCTCCCTCTGATGGTCAAGGAACTCTCCCCAGGTGGGCTGAAGCTTGGAAAAGATGTTTTAGAGGACATGAATATAGCATATAAGTTTAGAGGCAACTTTTCAAGAATAAAAAAATATTTATCAAATAATACTTTACCACGGTAGTACTTAATGGGGATCCTGCTGGGGTATTTGTGTATGTACTAGTTAGTGATAACTCCAGGTCCATATTTGGAGGGTCCCCGAGTGGTGGAAGAGAAGAGAGACTATGGGACATGTCCATATCCGCCATGGAGAAGAAAACTTCTTCTTCTAAAGAAAATTAAATGTCATCACTGATGTTGTAATTTCACAGATTAAAGTCCTTAGAATAGGATAATATACTAAAATAGTTTTCTTCCTTGAGATTATTGAGATATACTCGTACCCCAAACTGTATATTACTTGCAGTGGGATAATTTATTTGAACCTAAGATATTAACAGCATAGTAAATACTTAACTGAATAAATATTGTTAATACGGTTAAGACCTTCTGCTAATGGATATTTTGCTGTATATATTTATATTTATTGATTTATTATTTATTTATTTATTTTGGCAGAACCAAAATTGAACTTGCACTTGACAGGGAAGCGCTTATTCTACTGAGCCATCTCCCTGGCCCTATTTTGCTGTTTTTAAAAAATATATTACACTAAAATATATATATATATATTACACTGCTATTCCTAGATATATTTTTAAGTCTCATATGACAACTTAGAAGTTAAAATTCAGACTTTAAAGTGGTATTAGTATGTAAAAGGCCCTGGGTTCAAACTCAGGACCCCATAAACACCCAAATGTAAATAGATACACAGAACAAATACATCACAATCTCTGGTTTCATGTGGATAGCAGTACCACCTTTTAAAAAAAGAAAACCAAATTCATTACTTAGAATTCTATTTATGCCGGGCGTGGTGGCACAGGCCTGTAATCCCAGCACTCGGGAGGCTGAGGCAGGAGGATTGTTGTGAGCTCGAGACCAGCCTGAGCTACAAAGTGAGCTCGAGGCCAGCCTGAACTGCACAGTGAGACTCTGTCTCGAAAAAACAAAACAAAACAAAAAAGAATTCTATTTATATTTCTGTTCTCTTTTGGAAACTATTTTACTCTCAAGAAAATGAACTTTGTTAAGATAAAAAATATGTGTATATCTTAATATTTATTTGGTTCAACACTCCATACTGAAAATATTTATGTTAACAGTGCTTAAATATTCATTAACAACTATAAATGCAAAATAATCATGAACACATTTCTATTTATATATAATTGATGAAAAGATGAACGAAAAGTTTCCTATTTAAGGGGCCGAGGAGATGGCTCAGTGGAATAATCACTTCCATGGCAAGCGCAAGGGCCTGAGTTCAACCCCCGGTTCTGCCAAAAAAAAAAAAAAAAAAAAGTTTCCTATTTAAAGAAGTTACAGTATATTATGTGAGTGTATAATTGCTCTATCTTTTGTGTAAATCTATATCCTGTATAAGGACTTTCCCTAGGAAAGTAATTTATAAGACAAAAATTTTACAATCAAAAAATGATAATCAGGGCCGGCAAGATAGCTCAGCAGATAAGCACCTGCATAGTTAAGCATAGGGACCATGATTCAACCCCCAGCACCACATGCCACAATGGCCATACCCCCAGGCACGTTGAGTCAGCCAACAGTGGGCATGGTGGCTCATGTCTGTAATCTCAGCACTGGGGAGGCTGAAAACAGAAGGATCACTACGAGTCCAAGCTGCATAGCAAGACCCTATACCAAATGCATTAAAAAAAAAAAAAAGATAATCATAACAAGTATGTGCTAGTACATCAATATAACGCAATTAGGTCACTAACTAAAACTTTCTTATAGATCTTTCATTCTTTCATTGCTAATTAAATTAAGCAAACTTTTACCTATCATGGTAAGGTGTGGCCAAGTTGCTTACCACGGCTAGAAGGTGTACGAGCCGTTTCTGTCTCATAAAAGCTTTGTTCTGAAGATACACCCACAGACAGGGAATCTTTTCTCAAATAATACCGGTTTAATTCCATCTGAATTCGATACTCATCTTCCTGTTGCATAGGTCGGTTTTTCCTATCTTTATTAGCTAACCCTATTTTGCTAGAATTTTCTACAAGTATACAAAAGGAAAGCAGACAATAATTAAATTTGGAGTAATTTACTTAAACATTTCTCTCCCAAAACCCATTTACGCAATGCTAATAGCAAATGAATACCACAATCGTGCAAAACCACAGCTATTCAATATTAATCAGCAGCCAGTAATCAAAAAACTTACCTCTGTGATAAACATTAGTCATTAAAAATACTTCAATATGTGTGCTACTTACTAGGTTTGAAAACGTATTTTCTGCTTTGTAAAGTACTATACCCAACCAAAGAAATAAATCAGAACAATTATGAAAGAGTTAAGAATGTAATTCAAATAATCTGAATTCAAATCTGTATCACAACACAATTCAAATGCCCAATCAAATTAACTATTGCATATTCTTATTTAGAATACATCTTTAATTCTATATATTCGAAACATACTTCCCTATATGAATGTTGTATGTTTTAAAGTTTCAAAGAACTAAAAATAATAGTAGAGTTATACTTACCTGGTCCAGCAATAGCTGCTAACATATCCAAAAGCAAGTGTACCTGCCTTGGTGACAGGAATAGATGAATAGAGTCTATCTGTCCATCAACATCCAACTGAAAAAGAAAAAAAATTCATGACGAATAACCTTTAAGGGCTCACCGCATTCTATTTTAAGGCACTGAGATAAATACTTACCTTTATCTTAGATTCTGTTACCTAAGACTCTACTGATTCACACAATCTAGTGAAAAGCCTGAAAGGGCAAAGAACTAAAAGGGAAAATCCTGAGGAACCCAATGCCAGCAATTCCAAAGTCATACCCCTTGGTTTTTTTTTTTTTTTTCCAGGAATCACACTTAGGACCTTGTGCTTGCTAGGCAGGTGCTTGTGCCACTGAGCTATCTCCCCAGCCTACAATGTCATACATGTTATCTCTGTCTTCTGAGTATTTGGTATTTGAGAAGATCTTGGGAACAGTAGTACAATAAGACCTTCAAAATGCTCAAATCGAGGTTCTAAAAGCTCAATTTGAACCAAGAGCAAATAAAGTTTGCTTTTGTTAGCCTGCCCATGGTTCACACTCTGCCAGTGCTGCCCTCTCAGAAGCCTACTGTGTTCCACTAAGGTCTACGCTTTCGGGGCTGAGAGCAGCAGCCACAGCAGAAGGAGGTCTTCAGAGACTGTGACAGTGGCAGCCAGCCAAAGGGACTACCTTCATCACTGCAACTGTCCACATGTTTCCTTCTGAAAATAAAAATTTCAATCACATCCTCTCCAGATTCCTGTGCAATATACTCTGACAAAAGCAATTATTTGACTCTCTCTGCCTTCTGTTAAAAGATATGTCCCTTCTTTTCTTTCCTCCTCTTAGTTTTAAAACACTAAGATGATATTTATCATTATCCTTATGCATTTGATAAATAATTCAACGTAATAGAACATATTAGTACTGGGAAAATGGCTTCTTGCCCCAGAAAAAAAAAAAAAAAAAAAAAAAATTTCTTCTGATTCTAAAAACAATAATAAAGAAACTACAAAATAACTCTAATACAAGTGTTCATGATATAACTAAGAGTACCACACACTATTTAATAGAAGTAATCATTGCTATTACTTTTTTTAAAAGTATTTTTTGTTTTGTTTTTGGCAGAACCAAGGATTGAATTCAGGCCCTTGAGCTTGCGAGGGAAGCGCTTATTCCACTGAGCCTTTTCCACAGCCCCTTAAAAGTATTTTTAGGGGCTCTTGATTGACTGCTGACCTCATAGACCATGTCAACAGTTAAAGCTAAGGAGAATGGTAAAATTCTTTTCATCATATGCCAATTATTTCTTGGTACTAAGAATACAATCTCTGATCTTCATCAAAACAACCAAGTGGGGCCAGCCAAATAGCTCAGCAGATTACAGTGCCTGCAAGCAGGTGCAGGGGCTGGGGGTTCGATCCCTGGGCTTGCCATGCCGGCCCCTTCCCTGGAGCACACTGAGATGGTGATTGAGACTGGGCTTGGCAGCATGCCTATAATCCCTGCACTTCTGCACTTGGGAGGCTTGCCTGGCAAGTGCAAGGGCCTAAATTCAATCCCCGGTTCTGCCAAAAAAAAAAAAAAGTTCAATTTTCAATTTTTAAATATTTCATTATTAGTACACACATAGAACAAATACGTAGAACAAATTTGGCATATATAGAACAAAGTTCATATTTCTTTCAGAAATATAAAGGATACAAAATAACTAAACACTTTAAACTCAGTGTAACATAGCAAAAAAGTCTTCTTTTTTTTTTTGGTGGAACAGGGAATTGAACTCAGGCCCTTGCACCCCAAAGCATGCCAAAATTGAACACAAACTACCAGACTTACTACTCAACAGAGTATTATATTCAGAACTAAAAAAAAAGAAAAAAGACCTTGAAATCTTTCTTAACATTTCTGAACCCATGGATGAATGACTTAAGTTTAACAAGTACTGCAAACAGTCTAAAGTACTAACACTTTCGGCCTCACAAGAATACCACCTTTGTCCACATTGTACTGAGTTCAGAAAATCTGTATTTCCTCGATGTTATCTATAGAACTTTTATTTTCACTATACTCACATTTTTCATAATAGTATTTTCATTAGATTAGCACTCATTTTCATTAAATAAAAGCAAAAGTGACTCAAGTCACTATATAAAAATTACTATATAAGCAAGGATAACAGTATCAGTAAATATTAAATCCTATCTGGCATACAATGTTACCATGCAAAATTTCCAAATGTTCATTTATCACTTAATATACAAAACTCTAAAAGGACAGTATAAAGAATACTAATGCAAATCAATACATAATACACAAAAATAAAGATCTAGAACATGCAAATGTTGAAGACTATCACATCTCAGCCTTTAGGCTAAGATCAAGTGCAAATGTTGAAGACTTCTTATAATTAATAAAAACAGAACTATGAAAGTGACTGCTGCAGTTCTTCCTGCAGATGCAGCCCCTAAAGACATAGAGACGAGCATTTTCCAAAGAGGCTGCCAAAGCAGGGCTTCCTGCGGCATCCGCATACACCCATGGCTCCCTCTCCTCCAACTGGCCCTTGTGCTATGTCAGGAAGAGGCTAAAGATCTCTGGAAGGAATCCCATACCACCCGAGGGGGGACAGAGCAGTAAAGAAGGGAAGCGCAGTAACCAGTGGAAGGAAGGGCTCCATTCTAATCAGCTTTCCTCCTCCTCCAAGTCTAGTCAAGTACTCCAAAAGGAAGGAATTCTGGGAACTCTTCACTCCCCAGAAGATCTTCCTACACACATTCCCAAGTATCTAGTGGATCTCTCTTGTATGTTTCCATAAAATTTCATTTTTTTTTCCTGTGCATTTGGTACAATGTCTCACTACACAGTTCAGACTTGTGGTGATCCCCCCGTTTCCAGCCTCCCCAGCACTGGGACAACAGGGGTACGCCATGATGCCTGGTCTCGGTGGCAGGCTCAGCACTCCAACAGATGGGGCCTGTGTGGCATGCTGTACAAGGGATTGAACCCCGGTCTCTGTGCTTTCCTAAGCAGGCACTCAGTCCACTGAGCTATCTTGCTGGCCCCACAGCAATTTCTACATTCCATGGTGTATAGTATTTCACGCATCTCTGCAGCTGTTCCAAGCGTCTGAACAGGGCCTGATGTTCAGCAATCACTCAAACCCTACAGCTAGGTGGGTCAGTAATGAAAAGAAACAAACCCTAATAGCCTCTTAATATAAACCAAAGTAGGAAAATAAGTGTGACAAATACATCTTTTGTTTGTTTGTCTTGAGACAAGGTTGTTGCATTATGTAGTGCAGACTGGTCTTTAACTCATTTATGTATCCCAGGCAGGCCTCAAACTCACGGAGATCCTCCTGCCTCGGTCACCTATGTGCTGGGATTACAGGCCTGTGCCCACACACCCAGCAACAAATATATTTTTAACTGATTAAATAATTGGGAAGCTCTGATTCTCTAGTGATCAGTATTTGCTAGGAAACAGTACAATTATCTCTAAATAATGTCTTCAAATAGCTATGAAGTATATCAGAAAGGTCAATCTCATTTTGTAAATATTAAGCAACTATAAAATATACATAGGGAGCAGGGCCATGGCTCAGTGGAATAAGCGCTTCCCTGGCAAGTGCAAGAGTCTAGGTTCAATCCCCTGTTAAAAAATAAATAAATACATATAAATTAAATAAGCATCTTCTGTAATTGATATCTCACTTTTCAAACCTCTTTGCCTTTTAAATGTCTAAGTTTTATTATGATAGAAAGTGACTTGAATTCCTAGTCATATTAACTACTATGCATAATACAAAAATTGTTTTCTGGATCCCTGGTACTACCAAAAAAAAAAACGTTTTCTCTTCTGTGCTTGGCTTCTATGTGTCTGGTTATAGACTGTCCAGAAGGCAGCCCTTCCTCAAACCTGACTTGCAGGACAGTGCACAGGCAGCCCTGAGAGCTGAGACCTAAGACACTTATACCACCTGACAGTAAAATGCCAGCTTGGCAACAGCAGGTGTTTGATTAAGGATAACCTACAACAATCACACAGTAGGAAACTATCCTGCTCAAAAAATATTCATAGTTTTGCTAGAGAAAATAAAGTGAACACTGACCTTAGCTCCAGGAAGCACTTCATTCTGTTTCAACGTGAGACTCAACTCCAACCTACCGGTGAGCCCTCCAATCTGCACTGGGTCTGAGGGTGCTATCTCTGGTAAATTTCTAGTTAATTGTGGGTGCGGCTCATAGACAATCTTAGGGTTCCAGCTAGGTGACAATTTTGGTTCCATTTCCTACAATAATGAAAGAAGAATAAAGTAACTATTAAAATACTTGAATATATTGAAATACAAAATATAAATGTCAACTTAAAACTAAAATATTTGACATGAAAAATCGCATTGCTACAGTGGATAAGCCAGCATCTTGTAGCTAAAATGAAGCATATGATGGTTAGCATAGTACCTTAATGTTAATAAACCATGGAAAAGAATTTTATGAAAGAAACACAGTATCTGTCCAAGTTGTAGCAATGACAAAAACTACCAGACTCAGTATAATTAGGAAAACCTGACTTGAGAAATATATGAAAGGTAACTGACCAAAGGTTTCTGTGGCTGTTGGAAATAACTAACAGAGTTCCTTAATTATAAAGCATTTTTTAAAGTTCTGATTCGTAAGGTAAGTTTTTAGTAATACACACATTATGAAAGTATTTTGAACACTGCTTAATTTCCTATGAAAGGATAGTAGATATTAGCATACCACTTTGCTTCAAGACATAATATCCAAAATCCCCAGTTCCACAAAAAAAAAAAAAAAAAAAAAGACATAGTATCCAATGTTCCTCTAGCAAATTAATGAACAGCAAACTGGTAGAAAAGGTATTGACTCTGATTGTTTCAGTATCTCTGAAATACATATCACCATCACTGAATATCTGTGTTGGTTCTAAAACCAAATAGAGTCATTAGCCTATACTGCATGTCCTAAAAAAATGTCATAGCCTTCATTTAAATTCAGCGTTCTAAAAATCTGTGATTTGGGTGTTATTCCTTACCACTGGTGCAGCTGAGCACACTGGGGAAGACTTTGCTGATGCAGAAAACTCATCCCAGAAGAGAGACACTCCAGAGAGCTGAAGTAATTTGTGAGCAAATGCTGTGGGTTGATGTACGTTAATTCCTGAAGAGTCATCAGCAGTTTCATCACAGTATACAGTTCTGAAAGTTAGAAACAAGAGTACATTTGTACAAAACTCCCCAGAAAACTTATTTGCAATGATAAAAGATAAAGAATTGTTAATTTTTCAGGTATTAGTTCTCCTTAGAAAATGCCTATAACAATAATACTCATAATGTACGTCAGTATTACTGTGCTTCAAATAAGTATCTCAGAATGAGGGGCAATTTTTGTCAAACTCTTCTATGAAACTGAAAGGAAAACAATTCTCCCAAACTCATTCCTGAGGCAAGCATTAGTCACCAAAACCTGAGCAAGACTCACCTAAAAAAGAAAACTATAGGCCAATCTCTCTAATGAACATAGATGCAAAAATCCTCAAGAAAATACTAGCAAACAAAATGCAGCAAATCACCAAGAAGATTATTCACCATGACCAAGTGGGATTCATCCCAGGAATTCAGGGATGATTCAACATATGCAAATTCATAAATATAATATAACACATCAACAGAGCCAAAGACAAAAACCACATGATCATCTCAAAGGATGCAGAAGAAGCTTTTCACAAAGTCCAACACTTGTCCATGATGAAACTGGCTTTCCAAGTGGCAAAGGCATTAAACTACAGTCAAAAATGGATCAAAGATTTAAACATTAAAACAGAAACACTAAATCTCTGGGAGGAAAAGGTAGGTAGAAATCTTAAATACATATGGGTAGGTAAAGAGTTGATGAACAAAAACCAAACTGCACAGGAAATACTTCAAAGAATAAACAACTGGGATCTCATTTTTTGAAAAGTTTCTGCACATCAAAAGAAATCACCAACGGAATAAAAATAAAACTCATGAAATAAGAAAAAAGTATAACAACAGTCCCTGTAAAAAAGGCCTTCTAAGGCTGGCCACATAGCTCAGGGGACTAAAAGCAACTGTTTAGGCAGATGCAGGTACCAGGGTTCAATCCCCGAGTGCCATGCCAGGGGTGCTGAGACAGCAACTGAGACTGGGCATGGTAGCATACGCCTGTGATCCCAGTGCTTGGGAGGCTGAAAACAGGAAGATCACTACGAGTGCAATCTGTGTAGTGAAACCCTGTACTAAATACATAAACAAAAAAAGGAAAGAAAATGACCTTCTATATAGAATATATAAAAAAATTTTTAAAATCAGGCCCCCAAAATTCAAGGGCCCAACCCAAAAATGGGCATCTGAGATGAATATATACTTCTCACATGAAGAAATACAAATGGCAAGTAAATATATGAAAAAAATGTTCAACATTATTGGTCATTGAAGAAATGCAAATTAAAACAACACTGAGATTCTGGGGCCAGGGAGATGACTCAGTAGAATAAACGCTTGCCTGGCAAGAGCAAGGGCTTTAGTTCAATCCCCAGTTCCACTAAATTAAAAAAAAAAAAAGAGAAAGAGACAGAGATTCCATCTTACTCCAGAAAGAATGGCTAATATCAAGAAGTCAGCCAATAACAAATGTTGGAGAGGCTGCAGGGAAAGAGGAACCTTTCTTCATTGTTGTTGGGAGTGCAGACTGGTACAACTACTATGGAAATCAGTGTGGAGATTCCTCAAAAAGCTAGGATTGGATGCCCCAAAAAGCTAGGATTAGATATCCCATTAAACCCAATTATTCCCCTCCTGGACATTTTTCCAGAAGAACTGAAAACATCATACCATATTGATTTATGTGTGCCCATGTTTATAGAAGCACAATTTGTCATAGCTAAGTCTCATAAGAAACCTAAATACCTATCAACTGAGGATATCTGAATGGATAAAGAATATGTGGTATTTTTTACACAATGGAATATTATGCCCTTATATAAAAAAAAAAGAACAGGTATGAGGCTTTCTTTGGTAAATGTATGTAACTAAAGATTATACGCTTAAGTAAAATAAATCAGACCTGCATGTGCAAACATCATATAGTCTCATAGTGTAAGAACCTGAAAGACTACATAAAATCTGAAGGGTACAATAGATACTGTAAAAAGGAAAGGAGCCTGTTCAAAAGGAAGGAATTACTGAGATGAGGACAGGAGAGGGAATGGAGGAAAGAGATAGATCAGTGTATGTGAGCCGAATGGTTTGGATAACTGTACTGTATGTTTCTGCTGGACTATGGAAAAGAATAATTAATGCTTAATTTTTGTTTTCACTTGTCTTTTTTCACTTTTTTCTTTTTCTCTCTTAATTTCTTGTAACATTTTTCTTATTCCAATTTTTTAGGGCTGGGGAGATAGCTCAGTTGAAACAGTGCTTCCCCGGCAAGCACAAAGTCCTGAGTTCAATCCCTGGCACCCCCGCCCAGAAAAAAGGCTGTTATTTCAATTATTCATGCATATGTCTGGTAATCTGAATAATTAATTTGAAGACAACACCATGCAGTATAACAAATACTGTCAAATTCATATTATTTTGTTTAATGAAATTCTGAATCATTTCTAATTTTTTCTTTTTCTCTTTTTTTTTCCTGATTTCTGTCTCCCTTAGTGCTGGGATTATAGGCCTGTGCCATCACACCCAGATTCCATCGCTGGCTCAGCACACCCACAGGCAGGGCCAGCACAGCTCGCAGTGCCGAGGATCGAACCCTGGCCCGTGCACTTACCTAGGCAAGCACTTAAGCTGCTGAGCTATTTCAGAGGCCCTAATTTTTTCTTTTATATTACTATTCTATATTTTCTTTAATTTCTTTTTTAAAAAAGTATCTCAGAATGAGACCTTAACTCCAAGAAAGAAGTTTGCGAATCGCTTAAATTGGGGATGAGATAATTATTTACTTCCTAAAGTTACATTCAAGACAAACAATCCCTACACACCTTCAACAAACATCTCTTGTAACAGTAAGACAACATTTAGCTTCAAGTCACAAGTCGATATTTGTGAATTCTTATGTGACCAATGTCCAGGTTATTTATTAATTTTTTTAATGAGAATATATTTATTGAGGGAAAGAAAGCTCCTGTCAAAGGGAGGGACAGGAAGGGAGGCCCTGAGTGGGTGGTCCCTCGATGTCCAGCTTAAACAAGATAAAGAATGTGGTTCTACGGCTGGCCAAATAGCTCGGCAGATGAAAGCAGATGCAGGGGTCGGGAGTTCAAGCCAGCTGGCACTGAAACAGAGATTGAGACTGGGTGTGGTGGCACGTGCCTGTTCCAGCACTTGAGAGGCTGAACCAGACGATCACTACGAGTCCAATCTATGCAGTGACACCCTGCAGGCCTGTCCTCAATGCAAAAAGAAAAAGAAAAAAAAAAGGTCCTTCTTTAGGGCCAGCCAAGTAGCTCAGTGGATTAAAGTGCCTGCAAGCAGGCACAAAGGCTGGGGGTTCGATCCCTGGGCCTGCTGTGCTGGGGGCATGTTGAGACAGCAACTGAGGCTGGGCGTGGTGGCGTGTACCTGTAATCCCAGCTCTTGGGAGGCTGTACACAGTAGGATCACGAAGAGCCTGATCTAGTAGGGAGACCCTGAATACCCTGGAGACCCTTCCCTAAAATACAAAAAAAAAAAAAAAAAAAGTAGTTCTAGAACTAGATTCAGTGGTACAAGCCTATAATCTCAGCACCAAGGAGGATCAGGCAGGATTCCCTTGAACTGGAAGCCAGTTTTGGGTACACAGTGAGCTCAAGGCCAGCCAGCCTGAACAGCACAGTGAGTCCCTGTGTCACCAAAAAAAAAAGTGGTTCTAAATGCTTAATTTGTTTGATGCTATTTTATTGTATCAACTAAGATAATGGCTCCTAATTTTACAGATCTGTCACAGTAACTGTTTTATTAACAAGTGGTTTATAAAAGACAGAATCCATAAAGTATTTTGGCGAACACTATTCCAAGGAGTTCCAGGTATCCTGGGTGCTCGGTAGACAAAGCCATCCTGCTATTTCTGTTGGGGGCTCATTAAGGCATAAGTAAGCAGTTACTACTGCACACACATCAGTGCTCAGGCAGGAAAGGAATCTCCACTTTAAAGCTGTTTATACAGGTCCAGTGAGTAGCAGCCAAGGCTAAAAGCAATGTGCTGGTATCACTTAACCACTATTTCACATATTCACATCCATATAATCCTCACAGAATCTGCAAAAGAAACTGCCCTCTCTTCCTTACTAAAACAGTATTCAGACTAAGCACAGCCATATAAAAACTCGCGTTAATGAAATATATCTAGATTCATTTCACTGTTCACATGAAAAAGCCCCAAATCCCCAGAGTGACTTTAGTAGCATTCAATATTGATTATTTTGATTCAATATTAAAGGCTGCAGATTCAACATAGTGTTACAGCCCCAATGGTACTTTAAGTTTTCAATAATGAGATTAAAACATATTTTGGGGAGTAAAATTTTACTATGAAATTATGCAATATTTTGATTTAATAGCAATACCTCTAGTTTCCAAAAGCACTGTAAGTTTTATTTTTCAGTGCTGGGGACAGCTATCAGTATCTGTCCCCAGCCCAGGATCCTCAAATTTTACATGAGAATTATAGTAGGGTTATCTATTTTCATAAATAAAAATCCTTACCTCTCTATTCGAATTTCAAGTGCAGTTCCAGTTTTGGAGTTCTCTGGCACATGTTCGATTCTCAAAACTGTGTCTATAAAAGTGACTTTTACTCTTCTTAGCACTAGAGTAAACAAGTAATCATCAATGGAAGGACCATGTTACTCTAAATAAAGCTCCTAGTAAAAGAAATACTCACTTTTAAGACCTCTTTGAAAGTAAATGAGATTTCTTTCTATTACAATCGCCAAACCCTGAGCTTGGTAACCAATATGATGCGTCACCGAGCCGAGCGCTTACCCAAGCTACATCCCAACAGACAGGATGAGGACTGCCACTGTCTGCTGGATTCTAACCCTGTCATTCTGCAAGTATAAATTAAAGAAGGAAAGGCTCCCGAGAAAAGGAGCACACAGGTCAACTGAATACAATATTTAAAATTATCTCAATTCTAAAGTTCTAAAATAAGGACAGTAATTCTTTTAAAATCAGCTTAATACAGTTAGGCGCTTTACACAGGACTTTAAGCTAAGTTACTAAATAAAATGAGAACTTTTTCTTTTTTTCTTTTCTGTATTTAGAACAGGATCTACAGGGTCTCACTATGTAGATGGACTAGTAGTGATCCTCCTGTTTTTAGCCTCCCAAGTGCTGGGATTACAGGTGTGCATCAACACGCCCAGTCTCAATCTTAGTCTCAGCACACCCCATGGAGAGGGTGGGGGCGCAGCAGAGAACCCTAGGGATTGAACCCCAGCTGCTGCACTCGGTCTAAGCAGGTGCTTTAGTCTGTTGAGCTATCAGGCCGGCCCTAAAATGAGAACTTTTGAAAGTGCTCAATATGCCAAACCTGTTTCAATGGTTTCAGCAAACTTTTCCAGTCCTTCAAAAGGCTGAGATCCTTCTCCTTGTTCATCTGTCAGTTTCTGGCTAAGGCATTCTTTGGCCAGTTGCATACTGCTAGTCATGAAACTTGACCAGTACATGGGCTCAGAACCTGTTGCTGCAGTAAACAGAGAGCAATCTTAAAACAATTTCTCAAATTACAACAATACATTTCTTAAAGTAACACATTTCAAATAGATCGTTAACATTATAGTATTACCCAGAGAAGCAATATTCTAAAAATGACTCTTGAGATTGAAATATTGTCTAACAAGTAAAAATGATCCCAGAAAAAAAATTCAGAGCCATCTGCTCTCACTGCATGAGTTTTTATCAAATATTAATTCATATATTCACTAAGAATTTAATACATATTTTAGGTACATTATACTATTCTAAATTGTATAGAGTAGGGGTCAATAATGTTTTCTGTAACAGATCAGTGAAGATTTCCAGCTTTGTGGTCAATACATCCATCTCACACAACTGCTCAGCGCTCCCATGACAGTACAAAAGCAGCCATGGAGCACAAAGCAAATAAGCAGAGCTACCATTCAATTAATTTTTATTTATATAAATGGGCAACAGGCCTAATTTGATCTACGAGCCATAGCTTGCTAGTCCTGCTCCAAGATGTAGAAAAATAAATTTATGAAATAAATATGAAATTTGTCACTCATAGATTATGGTATAATAGAAGAAGTAAAATACTAAAAAGCTAAGAAGATTAACAGGCAACTATTACACGTTAACAGAAAGCATTATAAAGCCAAGAGGCTAATTCTTGTAAAGCTTGAAGAGCTACTTCTCCTAGGTGAATGAATTAACAGGAAATCTGGTTGAGGCAGCAGCTAATACAGGCTTTGGAAATCCATGTAAATGGACACAATAGAAGACCACTCCCAGAGGAGGACACACATGACTGTGGAAACTCCTTTCCAGATCACCATCCACAGAAAATTCCACTGCACACCCTTATAATAGTCAAAAAAAAAAAAAAAAAAACTGATGGAGATGATTAAAATTAGTGCTTTCCAAAATAGAATTTTAAAGCCTTTTAAGTGAAATATTTTTCCAGGAAAAAATATTTCAAAGTTTTACTTTCCATTGGGGAATATTACTTATACCTATCACAGTAAAAAGACAGATATTCTTGTAAATTAGAATCAGATTACTAAAGTTTTATTATTGTATGCCTATATACCTTTTATCTAGACTTATTAATCCTATCTAGTTCTATCCATTTTTTTCTACATTCCATAAGCAGGTATTCTACTATAAAGAATGTTCTTCCTTTTGTACATGACTACACACAAAATGTTTCTTGCTGTATTCACAAAAGTACATAGGTCTCTGAATATAGACAGTAGTATAGTAGTTGAAATAAATTTTCTCAGAATGGACCAGGAAACCCACGCTAGAATTTATAGATCAGTCTACAAAAGAAATAGTGAACAATGTACTCCATATATTTGTATTTTAATTAACAAACTTGCTGTTATGAAGAAACCTCAATTGGGTGGACAGAATTTCTTTTTTCTCCTACTCAAAATAACTTCTCCAGTGCCATCACCCCTTGAAGTTCTCAGAGTAGAGGACTATCCCTGGTAATAAGTGGGGATGTAGTGCAGCCATCCTGGGGATGTTAGGCACAAAAGATTGCTGTCATAACTTCCCCTCAAATCCCTCATGCAGGGGAAGTGTGACATTTTTAGTACTCCTCTTCATGAGCTCCAGTCCAGCCCTGCACTGAAAGCCTTTTAAGACTTCTCTGCCTGTCAGGCATGTTTCAGGAAAGATAAGCCATTTCTCTGAGGGGAACTACATTTACAGATGGCATATATAATCATGTGTGTACTTTGATAAAAACTCACGCTAGGCTATAGGGAAGCAAGAGTTTCTGAGTTTTGCTTGTCATATGACAAGTGAACTTTTCCCAATCAACATCTAGCAAGTTGGCTCTTGAAATAAGTCCATTCATCCAAGAGAGAAGAATAATAAGAGAAAGGTAAAATCAAAAATACTATAAGTCCCCCCAAAGTAGAGCAATGTTGACTTGGCAATTCCCATTGGATGTATTACAACCTCTAATTTATATGATTCTTTGTTTCTTTAATCTTTGCCCATTGTAGTCTTAAGAAAATGTTGGGAGGTTGATTGCAATTTTTTTAAAGTAGATAATTATAAATAAGTTGTGGAGGCCAGTATATTTGAAGTAGTTCCAGCAGGTGAGATTTGCCTCCACAGAGGAAGTAGCCTCCTTCGGAGAAACTGAAAACAGGTCCTAATAATATCTCAGAATAGGCCATTTCCAGGGCTCCAAGGAAAACAAATGTGCTCTCTTAAGTATACAGTGCCTCTTCCCCAATTTGGGCAGGACAGGACTCCATGTGTACCCTTCTTGTACATAAAATCAAATGTTATCATCCTTGGATTACAAGAAAATTCCCTTCTTCTACTCACTTTACATGCTTATTTATGTCAGCATGAACTTAGGGATTTTTTTTTAGTGTGTTATAAACCATTATTGCCATTATTCCTTTTTAGCACTCATGCTTCCAAGATAGGGTTAACAGAAGAAATCCCTTCAAGTTCAATCTGTATCTTTTCAATATCTCTCATTAGTCTTTGAGACTTCTTCCTACACAGCATGTTGAATTTTTTTTTTTTTTTTAATTACAGAGCACTTTATCCAGGCACAGTAGTGCATGGCTCTAACCCCAACTGCACAAAAGACTGGAGCAGAAGCATCAGATGTTCAAGGCCAGCTTTTTGAAACTTAACAAAACCTTGTCTCAAAATGTTAAAAAAACAACAACAAAAAAAAAATGTTAAAACAGCTGAGGTATAACTCAGTGGCAGAGTGGTTGCCTAGCATGCGTAAAGCTTTGGGTTCAATCCCTAGTACCAGGAGAAAAAAGTTCCTTTTTATGTAACAAATAATTACATAAACCAGAGTACCTGTATAATGAAGGTCCTGTGAGTAAACAGAGAAAGACATAACTCTAAAGATATAATTGCACACATCTTTTATTCACAAATGTAATGCAAAGTAATAAATACTGAATTTAACGCAGTTATGTTATTTCTCAATTTCTGAAGGGTAAAAACAAAAGCAAATAAAATAGAAACATAACACACTTACCTAGGCGAGGTCTAGGTCGAAAGACCATTTCTAACCCTCTCACTTCCAGGGCACAATTATCCTGTAGCAAGGAGCCCCATGGAACTGACAGAGAAATTGACTGGATGAAGCCTTCAGTGACTTCTAAAGGTGCATCTGCTGACTCCAGGATTTCATTGAGACACTAAACAGAAAAACCAAGTTCACTTTGAAATTACACAAACTGTTAACCTTTTTAAAGATGTGAATATGACAACACATGACTCAAGCATCAGAGACAAGAAAAGCAGAGACTGAGACAAAAGCATCCAAGAAGACACAGCACAAGACACATTCAGTTGAAGTGACTAGTTATTTTACAAAGGAAATTGACTGTGTTCCTTGAGCATGATGTAAAACTTAGCCTACAGATTCAAGGCTTTGCATTTGAGGGAGAGGTATCAAAAACTGCCACCAGAAGGCTGAGCAGAAATTAACCAGAAAGGCAGCCCAGGAAGAGGCAACAGCATGAGAAGCACATGTATCTGAAGTATACAAGATTATGTGAGGGCCAGGGAAATAGCTCAGAAGAATAAGTGCTTGCCTGGCAAGCACAAGGTCCTGAGTTCAATCCCAGTACAAAGAAAAAAAAAAAAAAAAAAACAACGATTATGTGAAAATGGAAGTTGCTTTAGAATTTAGTGTGTCAAGGTGAAAAGACAAAGATGAGCCTAAACAGATAAGGGGAGGTGGAATCCGAAGCGCATTCTTATGCTTGTTACAGTCTGAAACATGTGGATGAGTTGTGTGAAGCCACAGAAGGTCTTTATCAAGGTTGTCAAGAGGCGATTTGAACTTTAAGTGAGTCCTTCCCACTGCTGTGTGGAGCACAAGCCCAAGAAAAGCCAAACTTGGGCAAGGCAGTCATATGTAACAGAAGCTAAACCACTGATTTGGTAAGGACAAGAACATTAGGATAGTTCGAAGTGGACAGATTCCTCCACTACATTTAGAATGCAGAACAGTTAACTGGCATTATGAAGGTAAACAGAAGGAAATGAAAATAACACCAAAATGTTTGGGCAGTTGCTTGGATAGTAGCGCCATTTACTGAGACAGAGCCTAGAAAAGCTGGTTAGAGTCAGTGGAAATCAAAGACATTCAGTTCTGAACTCTGAACTTGAGGAGACATATGGGTGAAGTGTTCAGGAAGCAGCTGGACAGTCCAGTCTAGAGCTCTGGAGGGTCACGGGGGCTAGAGACACAGGCTTTTTAATGGAAAGCACACAGGTGAGAAGAAACAGCCTTTGGAAGCTTACTCTGACTAAAATGATAGGAGGCTTAAGTTGAGCACCTAACAAACACCAATGTTTAATAAATGAGTTGAGAAAGAGCAACCTGGCTGGGAAATTATGGAAAAAACAAACAGGTAGAAAACAATCAGGAGTATCATGTCCCAGAAAGTTATGGAAAGACCGTAGGAAAGGAAAGAGCGGTCAAATGTAACACAAGCTAACCAGACATCTGTCTACGGAACGCACGCTGAGTACCAGTAACCCAAGGGCACCTCTGTGGAGTGGAGGGCACACCAGACTGCACCCAAGGGAGGTGGGTAAAGCCCTTCAGCCTGACAATTAACTGCATCTTTTATCAGACAATCCCAGTCTTATATTAAGATAACAAACACTGTCAAAGAACTAAATGACATTGCTACTATACAGCTTTTCAGTTCTCATTAACTTAAGACATCACTATTTACCAAATATATATATATATTTTAGAGTAAAATTCATGTCGGGTCCCCATGGATTCTAGCTGTAAGTGCATTCATTTATATATTCATGAACCAACTAGGAAAGAAAAGAAAAAAAAAAAAAAAAACACCTATATTATTTGTTCCCACTAAAAGTTTTACAATAATGTATTTGTACTTTTCTGACCAACTGTACCCTTAACAGTAATTTTAATAATAAAAACAATTCAGAGGCAAAGTCATAACACTTAAATCCTAATGATTATAGGAAGATGGTGTTATGTTTTGTGTCTAGCTGTCCCCCAAAGCCTCATGCAGTCATGGGTGCGGGGAGCTACAGTCTGTGATCAGTTCATGATCTAGTGCTAGGATTATGGGTGTGAGTGCTGCACCTGTCCCAGGACAGATGGGGCTGAGTGCAATGTAAGGGAAGGAAAGGCTTCTCTCTGCCGCTCCTCCCTTTTTGCTTTGCTATTTTGCTATTTTCCACCACCATGAACTGCTGCCCTCTACCCTGTGCCAATCTGCCTTGGAGCCATAAACAATGAACTAAATAAACCTTCCTTAATTTTGGGTTTCTGTTATTTTTTTTTTTCCAACAAGGAGAGAAAAGTAACCAAGACAGATAGGAAGAATGTACTTGAAGCCGGGCGTGGTGGCACAGGCCTGTAATCCCAGCACTCAGGAGGCTGAGGCAGGAGGATTGTTGTGAGTTCGAGACCAGCCTGAGCTACAAAGTGAGCTTAAGGCCAGCCTGAACTGCATAGTGAGACCCTGTCTCAAAAAGACAAAAAAAAAAAAAAGAATGTACTCAAAGCTCTTGAGCAAACACTAATTAAAAGGGAAAACTGTACAGAAATCATTAAAGGAATTGCTAGAAAATGTTCACTTAACCCACAAAAAAAAGCCTAATGGTAATAAGAAATTTTAAAATATGACCAATTTCAATTTAAATACATGTTCTATTGTAGAGAAGTTTTTTTGTTTGTTTTCCAGTACTGGGGATTGAACTTAGAACCCTGTGCTTGCCAGGCAAGCACTCATTCTATCTCCCCAACCCAGAAATAATATTATTAATGTCCCTTTTTTTTTTTTTTCATCGTCTTGAGACAGAGTTTCACAGTGCATGTCAAGCTGGCCTAAAGTCACTTTGTAGCCAAGGCCAACCTCAAACTCACAGTGCTGGAATTATAGGTATGCACCACCATACCTGGCTAATAAATCTTAAACATAAACTGTGCAAATTGCAATAGAATTCTGCAGAGGATGAATGTACAAAGTTAATGGAAAGGACATAATACTAAATAAACTTCCAACTACTAATGAAGGACTTGTTAGACTTTTTAAATGAGTAACTGTAGAAACTGAGATCATACTAGATGAAAATACTGCATTTTTATGTCTTATTTAAACTTTATTGGTACATGTTAGCAACACATGAAGTTTACATTCATCTTAGGAATAGGTACATGCATGTAATACATCTTGATATTTTTTATTCCTCCTCTTCTCCCCATCCACCACCCCATCCCTGTCTCTAAATCCCTTTCTCCACTTTCTTCATCATTTTTAGCTCCTATTAATGACATGTTACACTCATCATGGGTGTTTCACACATGTACATGCCACATCTTCAATCCTTTACTTCCCTTTCCCCTCCCTTGCCTCACCCTCAGCCTCTTGGACCCCCTACAATTTGCAAAAATTCTTATTTCCCTTCAACAGTCCTTCATATTGCTCTTTATTTACAGTTTGCCTTACTCAAAAGAGATATATGTTATTAAAGCTTGTGTATCTAATTTGTTTCGCTTAACTTTATATTTTCCAAATGTATCGATTTTCCTAGGAATGTCTAAAACTTATCCTTCTTTATAGACCAAGAATATTCCATTACATATAGACTGCACATTTTCTTTATCCATTCATCTGTTGATGGACATATATATATATATATATATATAGGCTGCTTCCAGGAGTTAGCTATTACGAATTTTGCTGTTATAAACAAGACTATTTATGTGTCATTGTAATACGATGCCCTCCGCTCTTCAGGAAAGATAGCTAAATGGGAAACAGCTGAGTCACATGAGATTTCTTATTTTAGTTCTTTTGAGAAGTCTCCATACTGATTTCCATAATGGTTGTACTAGTTCAAAACTCAACAACGTAGAAGAGTTCCTTCTTCACCACAATCATGCTGGTATTATTTCATTTCTCTATGGTGGCCATTCTTTCCAGTGTAAGACAAAATCTCAATGTTGTTTTAATTTGAAATTTTCTAATGGCCACAGATGTTGAACATTTTTTCATATGAGTATTGGCCATTTGAACTTCTTCTAAGTGTCTATTCATTTCATTTGCCCATTTCTTATTGGGTCTTTAATTTTGGGTGGTCTAATTTTTTTCTTGAGTTATTTATACATGTAAGATGTGAGGACTGGGTGATATAGTTCACTGGTACAGCACCTGCCCGGCAAGTACAAGATCATGAGTTTAATTACTAGCACCGTGAAAAGGGAAGATGTGAGTCCTGAAGAAAGGCTGACAAAATTTTTAAAGCTATATATTTGTATAGCAATATTTAAATCATGCTATCCTCTATAACTACTTAAACTTATCATGAAAGAATTAAGTTAATTTACACATTTACAAAAAATACCTAATTTTAAAAAAAATTTTTAACAGAATAAAAATGTGTTTGAATATCATTCTAAGAGGTAGCATGTGATCAACAATAATCTAAAGGCCCTAATTCAGTCACACAATGATCTTGGTGGATCTGGACAATCTGGAACTTCTGGATCTCAATTCTTCCTCCATAAAATTGTAATAATTATATCAGAGGGGTAGTGTGACCATACATGAGACAATACATAAAAAACTACCAACATAGTTCCTGTTACCAAATGAAAACACTATTATTCTTCATCTTCTATGGCATCTACCCAGTAGTTCAATAAGCTCTATCAGTATGTCAAGAAAAGCTAACATAAAGTTATATATTCTTTTTAACCTGTGATTTCTAACTATTAACTAGAAAAATAATACATTCTTGGTTAATTTCACCTAAGGCATTAGAGACAAAATAGAACATAAAAATTTGAAAGAAACATTTGGGCAATTCACACTGAATTAGTACTTACTACATATATGATACCACACTGTGCTACTTTTATATGAATTTGCTTTAAAATCTTCACAATGGCCCTCCAAATTATGTAGTTGTGCATGAGTTTTACAGAAATGGCAGGTAATCAGAAAAATTAGGTAACTTGCAAAACATCTTCCATTAAACATTGCAGAAACAAACTAAAAGAGAAAAATAGTATATATTTTCACAATGGAAGAATTTGCAGGAGGCTAAGCAAAATCACCCGCTAACATAACTCAAAAATATCCTGGGCTTTGGAGTCATTTTATAGGATAAGTTTTTACAAGTAAATGAAAAAAATCTCCATCCACTTAGCACCTGCACTTCTTAGGCTGCAGTTAAGCTACATGCAGATCACCCTAGGGTACTTATTCAAGACTCATATACACATCTAATACCGCACTTGGGAGGCTGAGGCAGGAGGGCCATGAGTTCATGGCCATCCTGGGCTACATAGCAAGGCCCTGTCTTGCTGGGAGGGACCGGGAAATGAAAGAGGTGGAGGGGAGGGATGGAGAGGGAGGGATACAGGGAGGGAAAAAGATTCAACTTCATAAGTTTTCAGAACCAGGATCTATAGGGAGAGGACCAGAAGTGTTTGCCTCTTAGCAAAATCCTAGGTGAACCCAGTACTGCTCAGATTTCCTGAGTCTCCTTTTTTTTTTTTTTTTTTTGTAAGACAGGGTTAGACTTTGTAGTACAAGCTGGGCTTAAACTTACTATGGAGCCCAGGCTGGCCTTGCAGGATCACTCACAGTGACCCTCTTGTCTCAGCCTCTCCCAAGTGCTGGGATTACAGGCCTCTGCCACCATACCAAGCCACAGTACAATTAAAAATAAGTATGTTATTTTACTGTTATACTTATTTTTACTGTAACAGGTATTCCACTTGAGGGAAATCTAGGATAGCTTCATTCCTAAGTCTTTCAAGGCCGGGTAGTACACAAAAAGAACAAAAGAACCACATATAGTGATGCACAGCTGGGACCCCAAGTTAATTTTTCTGATCAACTGCCATATCTGTAAAAGTTGTGCAAAGGTTTCAAATCTCTCTGCACTGCTAACACTATGCATGAATACACTACTTAATTTTATCATACAAAGAATGTCACTGCCCAACTTACATGACAGCACTCAGGAGAGCCAGGAGGTGCTTAGTAAGCGCTCATTATGATCTTTAAAGGCAGACCAAACCTGACAGCACACCTCATCACACCTGCATCCCACAGCCCTGCTGCTCGTCAAGGTAACCATCTTCTCTCCAACTTGTGTTGCAGGTTCCTCTGACAAGAATCAAATGGCTGTGGTCGGCATGGTTGGTTTCTGTCGTATTCCACCGTTCTGTTTCTGGGCCAGTGCCACGCTGTCTTTGTTAGCATGGCTTTGTAGTATAGCTTGGAACTGAGTACAGTGACACCTCTGGCCTTGCTCTTTTTGTTTAGGAGTGCTATGCCATTTGGATTTTTGTTTCCACACTAATTTTATAATCATTTTTCTATAATTCTATGAAGAAACTCATTAGAATTATTTTTAGTAGAGACCTTTCATTATGTCTTCACAATGTCACAAATTGGTATTCTAATCCAGAAGCTTGTTTCTGTGGCTGAATAGCTCTTGGATCTTATTCACTAGGCTGAGGAACTATCCCCTCCTCAGAACTAAATACCATCCCTAACTTTTCTGATATCCTTGTTTTTGACCATTGTGGCTTGCTGAATCAAAGCAGCTCAATTTGAAACAAGCCCAATGTCATTTCCTTCAAGGTTTAGCTTGTATTTCTGGGCTTGAGATACTGAGCAAGCAACACTTGCCCTCATCCAAACACAGCAGATGTGTTTTTCACCCAAGAAATTCCAGATTCTGACAAGAGACCCATTCTCCTGAATAACAATGTGGATACACATAGGTATAAAATAGTGCAGTGTGGTATCCTGTATATAGTAGGTGCTAATGAAATGTGAATTGCCCCAAATGGTTCTTGCAAATTTTTATGTTCTACTTTATCTCCATTTGATGTTTTGGTTTAAACTAGTAAAGATGAGTTATTTTTCTAGTTAATAGTAAGGAATTATGTATTAGAGGAATATAAAACTCAGTGTTAGCTTTTCTTTGCATACTTCACCTTGTAACGGAAGCCCAGCTTAACACTCTTGACCACATTCCGTACATGACTACAGATTGTGCACAGTAGCCAGTTCCTTTCTGTTTTCCCACCATCTGTCAACACGGAGCCTCTTCTTTCCAAAGTGACTGATTTCTACCTTTGTGTGGCTGCTGTCCCTTCTCAAGGTTCCTCTGGAATGCTTCATGGTGACTGTATCCCTTCAGAGTGAGGCTGACATTTTCTGGAATGGTGACAGTACCACTGCTGAGAATGGCCTTCGTTCTCAAAGGAGAGGTGGCAAAGAGCTGGCACTGGAGCTTCAGGGGAAACTGTACTGGACCCATGTACACTGCTTTTGGTCATGCAGCCACTTTCACACTATTCTGCTTACCTGTGAATGTGGGGGATCTTTCCACTTTTGTATTCTTCAACTTCTTCATTATCCTGTAATTTTCATTGTAGAGGCCTTCTACCTCCCTGGGTGGGTTGATCTCTAATTACTCTTTTGATGTGTTGTGTTTAAGCTAATATGAATGCAACTGCTTTCCTGATTTCTTCGACAATTCACTATTGGTATAGCGAAGCTATTGATTAATGTTGATTTTGTATCCTTAAAGGCCAACTGCTTCCTTTACATATATTTTCCTGTTTGAATTCCTTTGCAGTGAGCATGTTATCACTGTGTCTACATGCCCACCCCACAGCCTCATGCAGTCATAGGTGAGGTTTTTTTCAAAGGTAGCTGAATCTAGAGGATGCTATGCTGGGATGAAAGATGTGTGATTACTAACTCAGTCCACTGATTTGCTTGGTACCACCTAATCCCACCAGCCTAAATAGTATAAAAGGGACAGGAGGAAGCTGCTAAGACCCCCCTACTTGCAAGCTTTGCTGCCTTCTGGCTGCCATGACCTGTTTTTCCCCTATGCATCTGTCTGCCATGTGCCACCACGGTACTTGGCCAGTTGATGGACTGAAACTTTTACAAACGGTGAACTAAATAAACCTTTCCTCTCATAACTTGTATGTATTGAGTATTTTGTCTCAGCAATGAGAAAAGTACTAAGACAGAGAACATATTTGTTTTATAATTTAAATAAACAATTAAAATAGATCAAAGTGTTTTAAAGCATACAAAAGCAATGACAGCCTCTGAAACATGGGGATCTGTCAACATTAAACAACCATTTAAGAAACTGAATTTGGGGGAATTTTCTTCTCCACATACCCCAAATTTTCTGTCCCACATTTGTGGCTCATTTAAATTTCTAAATACAAGCAAAAGTTTTATTGCAGCACTGTCTCGGTCACTTTCCCCATGAGTGAATCAAAATACAAGAGCCTGTGACTTAATGACGAGGTTTGCGGTGGCTCACAGGTGGTAGAGCATTCAGTCCATAGCCCACTGGCTCCAAGGCAGAGGGGCCTGGTAGAAGGGAAGGAGCTCACACCATGGCAGTGAGCAAGCAGAATGTGAAGAAAGGCGTTACAGAGGAAGATTAACATTTCCAGCCACACACTCACTGACCAGCCTCTTCAGACCAGACTGCAGGTCCTAGCAACAATCAGCCCCATGCCACCAGAACACAGTCACCTTCCAAAAGCCCCACTTTCAGGTTCATGAGGCTTTGTGGAGGCATCCAGGTTTAAATCATAACATTCTACCCCTGGGCCCCAAATAGCCACACCCCTCTCCTCACACAAAGGCCACCCAGTCCATCTCTAAAGGTTGCCACATCCTCACAGGTCCAGTATTGGTGGAAAGTCCAAGTCCAAAGTCTCCTGAGACTCAAAGCAAAATCTAAGCTGTGAGCCCCTGTAAAAATCAAAAAGAATGATAAACACTACCAGTGTACAACAGCACAGGGCAAATATTCCAAAGGCAGAAACAGGAAGATAGACAGGAATGGGACCAAAGCAGGACCAAACCCCAGCAGGATACACATTAAATCCTGTAAAGACAGTAACAATAACTTCCTGGTTTCCTGGTTTTCTTAGGGCCAAGTATTTGCAAGTCAAGTTTAAAGATAAGCAGTTTCCTTTTATACAGGGTATGGTTGTAAAACGCAATCACTATGTCATGATAAATGGCTACACTAGTATATGTCACCTAACAGGTATTTTCCAAAATATAAAACATATTTAATCTGCTTTCAAAGTAAGCATAATATTTTAATTATGGCTAAGAAAATAATTTACTTTTTAGAGGATATTTATACTATACAAACAATATTTTTTAAAACTGTATTTGGAAATATTTCCATTGTTCCACAACTTTGTTGCTCAAAATAATGTCTAATAAATGGGGCCGGGCAGATGGCTCAATGGAATAAGTGCTTCCCTGGCAAGGGCATGAGTTCAATCCCCAGTTCCATAAAAAAAAAAAAAAAAAAGTCTACTAAAAACTATTTTCAGAAAGTCATTATCTACAAAGGTTACAAAAGGTTTGAAAACATGAGGACTATCCCAACCAATCTAAGTCTTTTGCACAAAGAATTCAGAAGGAGGGTTTAAGCCTGACTTTTATATTCTGCACATATAAAATGTAGCACTTTACAATTGACTACCAAAGCAACTGAGATCAGGGGAAAAGGGATTATCACTGTCAATTTAAACAAAGTCCTTTGCGTAACTGATAGTTGTAAAGAATTCAATCAGTAGTAATTTAGCCTGAGATATAAGGACTCCATTAGGATCTCTGACTCTTCCTATCTTTTTTTTTTTTTTTTTTCAGTCATGAAAGTGACTGGAAGGAATCAACCGTTAAAAACAAATGAATTTGGAACACTACCTGAATAATTAATATGTAGGTATTACATCAAGACTTATCTTAGTCCTTAACACAACACACTAAAATGAAAAGATCAGTAACTGCAAGTATTTCTGCTTTGATATTATCATACTTTTAGTTGATATGGGGCCAGGGAGATGGCTCAGTAGAATAAGCACTTGCCTGGCAAGTGCAAGAGCCTGAGTTCAACCCCTGGTTCCACCAAAAAAAAAGTTTACTTTTGATGAGAGTGAAACAATTCTCAGATTAGGTATAATCATAAATTATTTTGCCAATGATTCTCAAGTCAAACTATAAAACTCAAATATTACCACTTCTGGAGCTGGGTGTGGTGGTGGACAATGATAAACCGAGTACTCTGAAGGATAAGACTGGAGGATTGTTGGGAATTCAAGGCTAAATTGTACTACATAGTCAACTCAAGGCCAGACTGAATTACAAAGTGAAGGGTCGGGGAGATGGCTCAGTAGAATAAGCGCTTCCCTGGCAAGCACAAGGGCCTGAGTTCAATCCCCAATTCCACCAAAAGCAAAAAAAAAAAAAAATCACAAAGTGAAGCACTGTCTCAAAAAACAAAAACAAATACACAACAATATACAACACTTCTGATTTCCCACAAGGATCAAAACCACATACATACACACACACTAAAGGGTAAAGCCACATATACCCACAAGTTAAAACAATGTCCAATACAAACAGCACACATTAACTGCCTTTCTCTTCATCTTCATGCATATGTGGTGTCCACTCTGATATGTCATCTTCATTGAATTAAGAAATGTCCACCACCCTCTTCCAACCTGAAGTTTCTGCCCTGGAGCCCACTGTCCATATACTAAATATCCTGAAACCATGAGCTAAATTAATATCTCAACCTTTAAGTTGTAAGTGTTGGGTACAATAACAAAGCTGACTAATAGAGAATGTTAGAAGAAAGCCTAGCTTAGGAATTAAACAGATTTGAATTGTCACTGTAGTACCCACCAACTGTGTGACTTGGGTCAAATTATTTAAGACCACCATAAAACAAAAAATGCCTTCCTGTTAAGGTTAATGTGAACTCATTAAAGAATAACACAAAGTCACTCCTACAAAAGACATTTCAGGGTCAGGTATATAGTTCAGTGGTACAGCGCTTACCTAGCATGGACAAGGCCTAACTTTGATCATCAGCACCACAAAAAATAGTCCAACCCTCGTCATTCAGGATCGTCTATTCATAACTGTGCCAAAGGCCAGAATCCTGGGCTGTTGAATTAAAAAATATCTATCAGACTTCCTATCTGATGTGGACTGCATACCCCGTTAATGTTTACTGACCTCAAATGAATTACTATGTCACTATCATCTGGCCTATCATAGCAGCCTGGACTACCATGACGTAGGACTGGCTACTCAAACTAGGGCTCTTTAAATTATCCTGTATACTCTCTCTAGGTTAAGTCATGTATTTACTGATACATCATACACTTATTCATATAAACAAATGTGAGAGTTATAACAAGGTGCTACCACAATTTAAGCTTTTGTTTTTACAAGTAAGGAGGTAGGAAGGTTGCCGTTCTATTCTTGACGAACACAATGCATAATAAACTAGAAAAATCCTAGACACTCAATCCACAGATGCAGATACAGTACTACACGGGGACGTGAAATATGCATGAAACACCAGTAAGACACCATGAGTCAATTTACAACCTTGTGGGTGACAAGCAGAAAACAGGCTTTTAAAACGTCTGAAAATCACAGCTTCAGCGCTCTTGCAACTCTTGCTTTTACATACCACGTGAGGCACAGAGGCACAACTCCCCAGCAGTGCTAGGACCACACAACCATTCATAGGCTCAGAATCACAAGCTCCCCTTGTAAACATGTAATCGGGCAGACCGGGCAGACCGGCAAAGGAGGCCTTTAGTTAACTCTCTTCTAGATGGCAAACACTGCATGGAGACACCAAGCAAACGCAGGGTCTGCAAATAACCAACCCAAAATAAATAACTGGAGATTGTGACATCCCAGCGGTCCCCTTCATCTTTAACCTTTCCCGAACGCCATCCAATGAAATAGTGTCTGTCTATCCCGAAACCCCGCGATCGCAGTACCCGAACGGAAAGGACTAATTGCCTCTTTCCCTGGGCCCTGTTCAGCCCCTTTGTAGACCCTGAAGCCCTGACTCGGTTATCCTCGTAACTGATGTGTGCAGACTCTATCACATCTGTTAGGTTTCTGGAACACGTGATCTGGGGGAGCAGACAGGTTCATCAACACTCTACGCGTACTCCTGAGCCCTGCCTCACTCGGATCCAAACACTTCCCGAGGAGGGGCTGGACGTCAGCAGCCCTTGCTGACAGTCCCTCCGATTGCCCTCGGGAGCGCACGAATTCCGCCCGGCCGCCCACGGCTCTTACCCATTTGTCCAGGGGGACCTGGGCGAGCGACCCGGTGCCCTGGTACAAGTCCAGGCTGAGCTGCTCCAGGCTCAGCTTCTCCTGCAGGAAGTGGCCCAGGTACCTCTGCAGCAGGTACCGACAGGCCCTCTTCTTGATGGACTCTGAGAACGGCCAGGGCATGGTGACGGATGGCGGCGGCGGCTGAGGGGGGCAGCAGCGGCTCCGGCCTCGAGTCCCGGCCGGTGTCCCCAGCCCGCGGCGGGGTCTACGCCCAGGGCGGCCTCAGCATGCTGGTTTGGCGCTGCCGTCCCTCAGGGCGACCCCATCCCCCGCGCCGCGCCCCCTGCGCTAGGCCGGGTGGTGACCAGGCGCTGAGCTGTATCCGCCGCCTCTGTCAGGGAGATTCCGGGGTTCTAATCGGGCCAGAGAGAGAATGCAAGACACGGCGGAAGGCGCTGGCAGGGGCTGAAGCAACACCTCCAACGCCGCCGCGCGACAAAATTGTTGTCATCTACAAGGCGCGCTCTGGAGGCTAGGGACGCTCCCGGCGCGTTCGCGAGACCAAGACTTCCTGCGCGCCGTTCGCGCAAGAGGAAGTGACGCCATACGGGGAGGCGGGGAAAAGGGCCCGGGCTGGAGCACTTCCGGCGGTGCGGGGCCGAGAGTCCCGGCGAGAGCTAGGGTCCGCGCGAGGGAGGGGGCCGGTGCCGCGGGTCGGCTCCGGACGCCTCCGAAGGAGAAAGAGTGTTCAGGACGCGCGCAGGTGAGCTCAGTCGGGAGGGCGCCAGAAGGGCTGCGGGCGGACGTGGAGGCGGGCGTCCGCCAAGAGGACGGGCAGGCAGCCAAGCCGTCTGGACCGGGACGCGGCGCAGCGGCCCAGGCGCTGAGGGGCGACGGCCGGGCCTGGTGTCCGGGTCCCGCAGATTCCGGGCCCTCGGGAACCGGTGCTCCGGAGGCCGCCTGCCGCGCGGCGACTACTGAGCCTCTCAGCATCCCTGCCCAGTGCACGGACCGCTGCTGGTGTCAGCAAGTTGCTGGTCCTCCGCTTCCTGCAGGCATTGTTTCCAAACCTTGCTCTTCGCTACTGTTCGTCTAGAGGGGGACGACTGCGAAACTTGGGGTTTCAGGGCGTTTGTGAGCAAAACTAATTTCCGCGATCGATGCCGAACTGGCTCCGTGGGGGCCTCGGTGAAGTAGTGTGTGTGCTGTCTTGGGAATCTGCGCAATCGAACGTCAGCGTTCAGGGCAGCAAGTCCTGCAGAGGCAGAGCTGACTCTTGAGTTAGGCGACCCAGAGAGGCCTGGGTGCAGTGGCCCGGAAGCCAAAAGTCTTGGATTAAAGTCCTGACATTGACACTTTACCTTGAACCGACCACTGAACTCTAAGCCTGCTATCCCTGCCTCTAAGAGTGAGCAAACTAGTATCTTAGGTCCAAAGATTGTTGGAAGGATTAAATCGTGTGAAAAGAGTACATGCCTAGGCAGGGCCTGCAACATACAGCTTTTAAACTGACAGTAATGAATTAAGATGACGAGTTTAAAGAATTAAATATTAATTCTTTTGGTGACTGTTTCACGAATGTTAACATAGACCAAAAATATCAACAGATAAAGATTTAGTTCTCCTTTCCATTTTAAACCAGTGTGCTGGTTCAAATTCTCCATGATGAATGCTACCATGGTATGTATCAAGAATGTGCCAATAAAATTAAAAAACACGGGGGCAGGGGAGATGGTTCAGTGGAATAAGCACTTCCCTGGCAAGGGCAAGGGCCTGAGTTCAATCCCCGGTCCTGTTCCGCCAAAAAATAAATAAATGAATAAATAAATTTAAAAAAATAAAACCAGTGTGCTCTCCACTACTTGTGGTGGTTGGATTTTTGATGCCCCTTGTTCTTTGTAGACTTTTCCTAAGAACTTCAGTTCCTGTGCTTTTTGTTCATAAATATATTTTAAAGGCCTGTTATGTAAAACTCACTACAGTTAACGTTATGGAAAGTGTAAAATAAAAATCTTGCAGAAAGAAGCTGAGGCTGTAGCTCAGGGCTAGTGTGTGTGCTTAGTGCTAGCTGCCTTGGGTTCAGTCACGACCACCAAAAGAAAAAAAAAAAAAAAGCCACAACGTTCAAGGAGCTTAGTAGAAGGTGTATTTGTTCATCTAACATTTATTGATTTCTTGCTATGTATCATAAAATGCTGTAAGTGTTGAGGACACATCAGTAAACATGTTACATCCTGCCTTCTTGGAGCTTGTATTTTATTAAACGTAGGGAAAACAGACATGCAAATTGAGTAACACACAAGCAGCGCTGAGTAACACAAGCAGCGCTGAGTGCCACAGGAGAAGTAAAGCAGTTGTTGTGGTTTGGAGCTCAGATGTCTCACAGAAGCTCATGTGTGGAAGGCCTGGACCCTGACCTGTGGTGCCATGGGAAGTAGTAGAAACTTTCTCCTAGTGGGAAAAAGCAGGTTATTGCAGGTATGCTGGAGCGTATTAGGATCCTGGTCCTTTCTTCTCAGTCTGTCTGTGTTTCCTGGCTGCTGTGAGGTGAGTGAATGGTTTTCCTCTGCCATGATGCAGTGCTGCACCACAGGCCCAGAAGCCATGGAGCTAAGATACCACACTCTGAGACCTCTGGGACATTTCTTCCTTGCTACTTATCACAGGTATTCAGTCACAAAGGCAGAAATCTGACACACTGTAACGGAAATGTAGAGATTTGCCTTTCTTACATTTGTTGAGTCCTAAGAGATGACCTCTTCTTTCATAAGATGAGATTTGAGCATAGAATTGGAGAAAGGAAGTGAGTCATGTAATACCCAGTAGAAGAGTTTTCCAGGCAGGAGGCATGGTGAGTGTGAGGCTGTCACAGAAGCATGTTTCTTAGTTCATGGAACATCAGGAAGACAGAAGGGAAGAAACAGAAAGTGAAGGTAGAGGAGTGGGTCATACAGGCCTTTGTAGGCCATTGTAAGGACTTGGGCTTTTCTGTGGGTAAAATGTGTCAGCTTGCTAACTGCTGTGTTGAAAATAGCCTACTGAAGGGATTGGAGGGCTAAGGGGAAACACAGCAAGACCATTTAGGATATTGCAGGGGCTGTGGAGATAGCTCAGCAGCCTAAGCACCTGCCTGGCAAGCACAATGACCCAGGTTGGATCCCCAGTACTACAATGCCATGCTGGCCCAACATGGTGGCGCATGGCTGTAATCCTAGCACTGGGGAGGCTGAGACAGGAGGGGTACTATAATTCTGAGCTGCGTAGCGAGACCCTGTACCAAATAAATAAATGAATTTTTAATGTAAAAAAGGATATTGTAATTGAGCCTGCTGCTCAGTGGATTAGACCAGAGTAGTAGCTGTGAAGACAGTTAAATGGAAGCAGTTGAGTTTCAGATAAGTTTTAAGTATAAGAAGACATGTTTATAAGAAATAATCATACTCATTACATGAGTATAAGCAAAGTGGCATGAAAAGTCAAAAGGGTGAATCCCAGCTGACTGTGAAATAGGCCTTAGCTTCACTAACAGCCAGAATGTGGACTTCTTTCAGTAACCATTAAAGAGTTCCCTCCTAGTACACAGTTACATGCAAGCTGCCCATAGGATGCCTGCAATTTCAGGTATCAGGAAGGAAAGTAAACCTTGAGGGATTTGCAGTAACAAAACCTTCTATTGAAAGTATTTAAGCATGCTACTTTCTATATTTTATGCTTTCTACGTGAGCGAAATTCAGCATAAATGTTAGGAGTAGTACCTGTCATAAGATAAAAGTTCCCCCAAGTCACAGTGCTTTTCTTGTGTTTTATCAGAGATAAAATTCTGGGCTTGACTGGCAGAGCTATAATCCCAGCTACTCAGGAGGCTGAGGTAAGAGGATCACAAGTTTGAGGTCACTGTGCGTGACTTAGTCTCAAAATAAAAATGGACTGGGAAATAGCTCAGTGGCAGAGCACTTGACTAGCAAGTGCTAAGCCTTGGTTCAGTCCTCAGTACTGAAAAGAGAAAAAAAAAAGTACCTAGCACAAAATACATAACAATAATTGAATGAAAGCAACTGCCCAGCTGTTGTCAGCTATTTAAAAATTATACTAAAACCATGCTTAAAATACCTGTCATTTTGATCTTCTAAATGTATGCTGCATCTAATGGCACATCAGTTATTGCTGTGCTCTCATTAAAGTAAATGTCTAGGGGCCAGGGAGCTGGCTCAGTAGAATAAGTGCTTCCCTGGCAACCACAGGGGCCTGAGTTCAATCCCTGGTTCCACAAAAAAAAAAAAAAAAAAAGTAATATGGCTAAAGTAAATGTCTGAGGCCAGGGAGATAGCTCAGTAGAATGAGCGCCTGCCTGGCAAGCACAAGATCCTGAGTTTAATCCCCAGTACTGGAAAAAAAAAAAAAAAAAAGTAGCAATAATGATAACATAAAGTAAATGCCTGTAAAAAAAAAAAAATAGATAATAAAGGAGAGACAAAAACAAAATGCAGCAGGATTGTACTGCTACAATGTTGTATATGTTTTGATTTCTAAATTTCTGTGTAAAAAATGTGTAATTGTTTTTTAACATTGTATAGGGATTTTAATTTTAGAATATCCATGGTTGTTAGAAAATAGCAGTTCTATTTTATGTCTAAGGTGTTGGTATCCAGACAGATAGTAATGTTAAGCTTAACTGACTATTACAGGGCAATAATATCATTAAGCTTCTCTTCTGGATGTTTAACAACTAAAGTTTGCAGACCAAAAATTAGACAAATAGATGGGCTAAAAAGATAGCCAATATTTTGGCCCTAGCCCTTCAAGCTCAGTGAGGGCTCAGGACATAAGAGAACCTCTGCTGAGATATCCTGTAACTAAGTGATATCCCAAATTTTCTGATCAAGGAGATTATGGGGCCACAGAGGAAAGTGATTGATGATATATAGTGTACCTGAGGAAAGTCACCTAGAGAGAAAAAATTCTCTCAGGCTTTCACAGAGCAAATTGCTTCAAGCAATGGCCGTGACTCATCCAGATGGCTGACACTGACAAAGGATCCACAAGGTGCTGTGCATGGTTCCAGGGTGAATCCTGAGGGGATCTGACTGACCTTATCAGATAGCAAAAGTCACATTTGTAGTTATATAGGCCTTGCTTTAACTTTGTCTGAACTATCTAGCAGAAAAATACATAAAAAGTAAAGCTATATTAATGTACTGAGCTAGGGGCCGGGGAGATGGCTCAGTGTAATAGGTGCTTCCCTGGCAAGCGCAAGGGCCTGAGTTCAATCCCCAGTTCTGAAAATAAAAACAATGCCTTAATATGCTGAGATGTAAAAGGCTCAAATCAACAACTTGGGACAATTGCCAGTTGTGCTGATAACTCACTACTATTATGGACTATTGGACTATATTGGGTTATTTTGCTGAATTCATATACCTGCAGTACTTTGACTGGCATCAAGTATGAAAAAGTCCTTTAAAGACTTCTCCAAATACAGCTTCTCTAACAGCAGTGGAACACCCATCTCTGTCCACAAAAAAAGGGAGCGATATAAATAAAGGATTGTTTTGTTGTGGGGGGAAAAATTTATATATATATATACACACACAAGATAGTTAGGATAGATACACAGCTACTCTCTCTTAGTTCGGTGAGAAGAAATGTTTGCACTAATATTGTTTAGATAAGGTATCACGTCTGCATCTTGTCCTCTGAATAACTACTACAAAGCTAACAAAATGCAATGTATTAATTATTGTAACTGTCCTACTAACCTGTTTCAAAACTTTCGTTGCTATCTTTTTTCTCGTTAAAATGAATAAAAAATTTAAAAAGCCAAAAAAGTAATAAAAATAAAATTTACATAGGGGCTTGAAGTGACAGGTTAAAGCCATATATCATAGACTAAATGAGTCATTAAAAAATAATTGTCCTAGGGGCTGGGGAGATGGCTCAGTGGAATAAGCACTTCCTTGACAAGTGCAAAGGCCTGAATTCAATCCCCATTTCTGCAAAAAAAAAAAAAAAAAATTGTCCTTCAGAAAAACCCATGTAGAGGAATCAACATGGGAAAGAAAAGGCAATGAGATGACATTGACATTTTTTAAGATTTACAACTAAAAACGGGACTATGAGGTCAAGGCGCCTGTGTCTCAGGCTCTCGGAGAGTCCCTCAGAAAAGCAGCAGCAGCAACCGTATCCTACATGAAGGGTACCAAACACCATGGAATCAAAGGCCCTGAGTGACAGGCCCAGTGTTTTCTTCTTGAAAATATTTTCAATGTATAACAATTAGCACAATATTCCTTGAACATGTCAGCTGTCTGGTACCATTGCAAGTGCTATGTATGTGTTCAGTCCTTCAGTTCTGCCCATGTCCCTTAGGCAACATTTTAGAAAAGAGAACTGTGTTAGCTGAGAGAGACTAAAACCTCTTGTCCTGATTTGCAAGGTAGCTAAGTGACCCATTCTACCCCTTTCAGGCTGCTTCAGAGCCCCTTGACCCCCAGTCTTGTCCCCGTCACACTGTCTCCGTCACTTCTTGTTCATGCTGAAGGGATTTTCTAGACTATACATGAGGAACTAATAGCATGATTAAGCCACTGCGCTCCCTGCCTCAGCTCTCTGCTGTGAGGTCAGCTGAAGTGTCAGACTTCTACGGTGAGCATCAATAGTTGCTGAAGTCCTGGCCTCTTTCTCGTCAGACCATGTACATAACCATCACTGTGACCCCTTCTGTCTTGAAGACCAAACTTTACCTCCAGTTGTTCCAGTTCTGTAATGCTGTAGATTTGTGATGAAACCAAATAGAGTCGAATAAGCTAAATAGAGAAATTCAGTGTTAGTAATCACTACCTTGATGACTGGCTTCATGAATACTCCAAAAATACAAAACAGCACAGCCCAAAAATTCTATCAACAGATGGAGAAAGTGCTAATTGCTAAATAATTGATATATGGTGTTTTATAGAATCATTTTTTGAAACTTTGTAGCTGATGATGCAATCTACCAGAATAACTGACAGCAATTAGAAAGAATTCCAATTCTTGAAGGTTCTGCCAACAGAGTATTGGGACTCTGGTAAAGAACTGCTTGAGGTTTGAGTGGGAAGCAATTAGGTTTTCTATTTTATATCTCTTTATTGATTTTTATGGTGGTTAGAATGTGTTTCACTCAAGCTTTGTGCTAAAAAATCCTTCTTAGAGGTTTATATAGTAATAAGAAATGGTAATTTCTTTTTTTTTTAAAGCATCATTGGAAATTTTTCTTCGAAGCTTGGTTTTTGGTCTTGATGCAAAGGTTTACAGGGGCATAGTGCCACCTGTATGTATGGTTCTAACAGTTCCCCAGTGACTGCCATGTGTATCTTTACCCCTAGCATGTTCCCTTGCCAGCAAAAGCACAGTACAGGTTGGCTCAGTCTGTGATGTGCTGAGTAATTTTATAAATCAGTATGAAATGGAAAAGTATATAAATCTGATTTTTAAATTTTCCTTTTAAAAATATATGTCCAAGAACTTTGAAAGCAGATACAAATGTTATGTGTTACAGAAAAAACAGGTTAGAGTAGGCTTTAGTTTAAACTAAATTCTGAATGTTGTTAATCATAGTTAATTTCATGGATCTTTTCATTTTCAAAATGGCTACTTCAGAGATAGTACACTCAAACTTATTTTATTCAAAGCAGCGCTTGCAGATTACTTAAACTGTCTTAACAGCCTAGCTCAGTAATGGTGAGCCTTTTACAGCTTCCAGTGATAGAAGCCGCCACCTCTGTAGCCCAGGTGTCGCTGGTTCACCACCACTGGCCTGCCTTCTCTAAAACAAAGCAGAAACATCTGCTTCCTGCACATTGCTACTTTCCAGTAGCTCACAGAAGTTTAACTGCTTTTTCTTCCTGAAGCCATAATGCATTCTCATTGTACCATAGAAAAATTAGAATCTGAAAATTTAAACTCATTGCCTTAACTTTTCGCTAAGAAAAATATGACACAAATGAAGAGGTGAAAACTTAAAAGATGTCTGATACAGTACTAACCTTCCACCCTTCCACCAACTCTTTCCTGTGCCTGTTAACTTTCTTGTCTCTCACCTAAGGCTTGTAATTTCCATCTTTTTTGTTAATTCTTTGGGTTACTTTTGGTTAGTAGTTCTCCAACTTATTTTTTCACTCAAATATTACTAGCAGAAAGCAAAGAAGACTAGAGAGCTTTAGATGTCCTTGGTTACTTTGCTGCTGAGAGGAAACGCCTAAGCCCCAGTATTCAGGGAGGAAAAGTTTACTTAGCTCACAGTTTGTGGAGGTTTCAATTTGTGGTAATCTGCAGGCAGCCAGGCAGGATGGTGGGGGCAGGGGGAGGACTCCAAGGTGACCGAAGACAGCAAACGTGGGGACGGGGGACAAGCCTCTTTCCCTCCTTTATTCTTTAAGCAGGCCACCTGCCCTAGGGTGGGTGTACCACTCACCATCTCAAGGGCATGTCCTATGCACACCTGGACAGAGGCTGCTTAGTTAAGCTTCCGGAGTTCAGCATGACAGGTGTGAAGCCTAAAAAGATGGGGTTTGAGATTTCCAAACACACTGTTTGTTTTTTTAATTCAAAGTAGTTAAGCAGCTGGGGAGATGGCTCAGTAGAATAAGCGCTTCCCTGGCAAGTGCAAGGGCCTGAGTTCAATCCGTGGTTCTGCCAAAAAAAAAAAAAAAAAAATCATCAAAGCAGCATATCCTATAACATTTTTACTGTAAGGGTGATACATGTTTTCTAAGAACGTCTGCCATGCTTATCCTGTCTTTGTATACCACCTGTCACAAACTTAAGTTGCAGCTTGAGAAAAAAAATTTTTTTCTGTTTTTATTCACTCAGAAAATGTTCTGAAAAGACCATGTTTATGCCAGACCCAATGCTGGTGCAGAAGATATCATAGGTTCCCATCTTCGTGGGTTGGTGATAGTATAGACACAAAAATTATTAATATTGTAATCCCAGCACTCGGGAGGCTGAGGCAGGAGAATTGTTGTGAGTTCGAGACCAGCCTGAGCTACAAAGTGAGCTTAAAGCCAGCCCGAACTGCACAGAGAGACCCTGTCTCAAAAAGACCAAAAAAAA